>JALPBZ010000235.1:0-26468 GCA_026538355.1 Cryptococcus sp. GC_Crypt_5
TGCGCCATGCGGCTCGACTGCGTGTATCTCCAGAAGAGTGGTGCGCATGGTCTTCGCTAATCACGCAAGATAAGAGCCATATCACGAATGAGGTCAATTGGATCCATTCGGATTCGGACAGATAAGCATTCGACTACTTATACTCCAAGCTAAAGAACAAGTCTGGGAAACCAGTATCAAGCACCGAGTGGCGCAACCGCAACCCCAAGCAATCGGAGCTACATAACTACCGACAGAGACTCCACTGGTTCTCGTCGCCGCTTCCAACACATACCCACCACTCTATCTGGTCTCTGCCAATACAGACCACACAACCCGCCATCATGGGTGAGTCGCGAGAGCTTCGATCTTCATAGGCAATGACTAACGCCCATCACTCGTGCAGCATCACTTCACGCCAATGCCACAGCAGACATGATGTCGGCGCCCATCCCCGCCGCCGCTTTGCCCACCAGCACCGTCGAGCCGGGGACAAACCTGTCGTACGACAACGACAACAAGGAGAAGGATTACCACCCCGATGTCGCCATCAGTGCTGGAGCCCTCCAGTACAACGCTGACGGAGACGAGGAGCCTACCGAGGAGGAGTTCCACACCCTGAAGAAGTGCGTTCTAGCTGTGCCCTATAGTAACCCGGAAATGAGGCTGACCAGTTTATCTCTCACCCAGGGTCGCAGCTGGTATCCCTTGGGTCGCAGTCGCTATCTGTTTCGTCGAGCTCGCTGAGCGTGTGAGTGATCACTCAACTCAACAGTGACTTGGCGCCTGATCGCTGATCCCGCTCTACTCTTAGGCCTCGTACTACGGTATCACCCAAGTCGTCACCAACTTTGTCAACCACGGGCTTCCTGTCGGTGGAAACGGCGCTGGTGCCGTCGCAAAGGGCGCCGCCGGTGCCGACCAAAGTGCCGGTGCATTGGGCAAGGGCTCAGTCACCTCTTCGGCCATCACCAACGCCTTCAAATTCTTGGCCTACCTCTTCCCTATTGCCGGTGGTATCGTTGCCGATGTCAAGTGGGGTCGATTCAAGACCATCATGATCGGTGTCATCTTCGGTATCGTCTCGCACTTCCTCCTCGTCGTCAGCTCCATCCCCAGCGTTATCGGCTCGGGCAAGGCCATCGGCCCCTTCCTCCTCTCATACTACCTACTCTCTTTCGCCACCGGTCTCATCAAGCCTTGTCTCGCTACCTTGATGTGCGACCAGTCCCCCGCCAAGAAGCCCACCATCAAGACCCTTGAATCTGGGGAGCGTGTCATCGTTGACCCCTCAACGACCGTCGCTCGCTACCTGCTCATCTTCTACTGGTGCATCAACGTCGGCAGTTTCTACGCCGTCGCCTCGTCCTACATTGCCCGTGACATCGGGTTCTGGCTCGCGTACCTCATCCCCGGTCTCATCTACTGCATGTGCCCCGTCGTCCTCTTCGTCTGCTACAAGCGCCTGTACTTGGCCCCTCCCCAGGGCTCCGTCACGCTCGAGGCTGCCAAGGTCATGGGCCAAGTGTTCAAGAACGGTGGCTTGAAGAGGATGTGGAAGGGCGGCGACGAGTTCTGGAACCACGCCAAACCCAGCTTCATCGAGGCTCGCGACGGCACTGTCGACCGCCAGAAGATCTTCTGGGACGACTTGTTCGTGGACGAGATCCGCCAGTCGCTCGCTGCTACCGCCGTCTTCTTCATCATCCCCGTCTTCTTGCTCGCAGACGGCGGTGTCGGTTCCGAGCAGAACGACATGTCCTCTTCCATGACCCTCAACGGTGTCCCCAACGACTTGATCAACAACTTCAACCCCCTTACCATCATCGTCGCCACCCCCATCATGACCTACTGGGTCTACCCTTGGTTCGAGAAGAAGGGCTGGCCCCTCAAGCCCATGACCCGAATGTGCATCGGTTTCCTCCTCGCTTGCGCCAACATGATCTACGGTGCCGTCCTCCAATGGCGAATCTACAAGCTCTCTCCCTGTGGCTACTACGCCTCGACCTGTGAGACCGTCACCAGCGTCAGTCTCTGGGCCCAGATTCCTCTGTACGCGCTCCCCGCCATCGGTGAGATCTTCGTCATGGTCACCTCGTACGAGCTTGCCTACACCCGTGCCCCGGCAAGGATGAAGGGTTTGGTCTACGGTATCTGTCTCTTCAACTCTGCCATCTCCGCCGCCATCGGTCTCGCCTGCTCCAACGCCATCCAAGACCCTTACCTCATCTGGGTCTACGTGGCCATGGCCGTTGCCACCTTCCTCTGCGCTCTCACCTTCCCAACATACTTCAAGCACCTCAACGAGCCCACTCGTGTCTTCGCCGACCCCGCCCGACAGGCTGGTCTGCAACAGCCCAACGCCCACCTCCCTGCTTCGGAGGAGAAGGCGCAGGCTTAGACTCGGTGAATCGTATAATACGTATCTCTTAATATCATCTACATCTCACGATCTTCCGACCACATTTGTAGACGCCTTTTATAGTTACATCGGTCTATGCATAGACTACCTTGTGCTCCACTTGCCACGCCGTGAATTACTGGGTTCAGTTCATGCTCCTGGCTCTGGACTTGCAGAGAGAGACTTGTGTCATACCGCTCGCACTACTGCTCCTTATCGTACAATTGCCACGCTATAGCCCGCGCGAGCCTAGTTCCCATCTGACTTCCATGCCGTTTCGACCTGTTGTAATTGGCTGAAAGCAGCTTGGAATTCCGGTGTGTCCTTGATCGATTCTTCCGAGTGAAGGGCGTTCTACAATCGCGCATACGACACACCGCCATGATCAGTACCAAGGAGTCGGCAGGGATGTAGTGGGTCGCGACTGACCACAAGATCCTCTAGGGCTTGGAATCCCTCCTCGAGTGATTTCCGAATTCGAGGAATCATCTGCTCGCTATCTTTCTGCACGCGTTCCTATCCACCTCAACAAGTCATCGCCATCAGCTCTATCGCAGGGCATCCTCCACGTGTCGCATTGCACATTACTCATGGCTCGACTCGCGACTCACCGCATTCCGAATATCAGCC
Organism: Cryptococcus sp. GC_Crypt_5; assembly: GCA_026538355.1. NCBI lineage: Eukaryota > Fungi > Basidiomycota > Tremellomycetes > Tremellales > Cryptococcaceae > Cryptococcus > Cryptococcus sp. GC_Crypt_5. Next base: position 3,011 of record JALPBZ010000235.1, read on the forward strand.
CCGTCCGCTTCTTCCTTCTTGAGCTTTTCCACGACCGCAGCTTGGTCCGCCGATTCTTGTCTGTACACTTGTTCCTCCTTGAACAGCCTGAGCATTCACGCGAGATAGGTGTGTTAAATATCATCAGCTGATGTCTTTTCATGTAGGGGCAGAGTGCAGAAAGCAGCTGACCGCTTGACCACGCCCGTCTTGATCTTGAGCTGCCGGATGGACTGCGCTGCCGAGTCTGACATCTTTGTTAGTCTGATGATGATATGATATGATGGTGGAATGATAAAGACTGAAGTGTCAGGCAGAGTGGAGGAACTACTTTGCTAAGGGAAGGGACGATATTACTCATAATCATAATAAGCAGGCGCAGGCACGTGATCGAGGTACAACACAAACAGCTGTACCACTCAACAACCCATCCATTTGGTTCCGCAGCTCTAAGCACCGACTCCTTTGTGCCAAGTTTAGTCTCCTTAATGATTACTGTTACGTTTGCTCTCGATCACTGTCAGCATACACGAGACCGTATACCCGCTTGCCGCAGCTACGCAGCTAAGCATGGTCCTGACGACGAGCACGATCACGACGACGACTTTGATATCGCTACTGCATTGAGGCAACTACATCGTGATTGCCGACTTGAGCATCATCGGAACTCCGACGTCCCGTTCGTAGTCCGTAGCAGTATTACGTTGCTCGGACAGCTCATCGAGCTGGCACACGTCGACCATCACATCCCGTCGACCATCGACCATCGTTCATTGTACAGCGCACATCTCGGACGGCGGGCGCACTCACGCACAGTCACTATTCATGGATAATCACTGGATGCTCTGTGTATACGCCCGATGACTTCCTCTCCCTCCAAGGGCAAGGCGTACTCCGCTCCGCGGCCGTCGATCCGGCGCCTCCTGTCCTCGCCCCGCCAATTACTCCGGCCCTCAATAAAATTAAAAACGGCGCTGTACACACTCACAATCACGATCGTCTTGCTTGTCGTCCTAGCGCTGAACGCAGCGACGTCCGAATCAAAATCGGTGCTGCCGAACGATATAGTCAATACTGTCCCGACGCATGATTCTCCTGCCGACTCGGAGGAAGGCAAGAATGTCGCGCAGGGCAAAGACGCACATCTGGTCGATGATCAGATCCAAAGAAGTTTCGAGGAACCGGATTTCGCACTGCTGAGCGGCAAGCAGCCGAGCGAGATTGGCTGTGATGTTCCCTTCGAAGGAGAAGACAGGGGGGTACTCCTCTTCATCGGTATTTTCTCTACGGCAGACAGGAAAGTTCGGAGAGATCTGTGAGTCTTACTCATGCCCATCTCACGCATTTTCGGATATGGCCATGATCTGAAACCAGAGCTGAAGAGCTGATATCCCGTAGATACCGCACCATCATCATTCCCGATTACCCACCAGAACAGGTCACCGTCAAATTCATCCTCGGCTTACCGCCTCCTGCCGACGCGCTAGTCAGCCAAGCAAATATAGAACGTGCCGCATTACTCAGAGACGTGAGAGCCGAGGCAAAGGAGCATGGCGATATGGTTATCCTCCCTGTAAGCGCTCCCTCAGACCCATAAATCCCATTCGCTACAAGCTGACATGTCTCGATAGATCATCGACAATATCGATCTGGGCAAGACGCACGAATATTACAGATGGCTGGCCAAGGAGTACGGAGGGGAGAAGAGAGTCAAAGGGCGGCCTCGTTTCGTCCTGTGCGCGAGATACTTCACTCATATATTATGCTGCATCTGCTGACATATGGTATATCCTGCATCTCCACAGCAAAGCAGACGACGATGTGGGTGTTTTCGGAACAAGCAGCCTCATGTGTGTAATTGCGCTGACACCTGACATGGTTGCAGACAATACTGGTAATGCCGAATCTCTTGGGTCAATTCAGGCAGTTTGACTGCTCGCAAAATGTGTATTGGGGCACTTCAGCGGGTAGATCACGGCATTTCGGCGACTACTTCCGGGGTCTGGCATACGGCATCAGCTGGCCATTGGTATGTCCCTATACATCCGTGAAGGATACACGACAAAAGCTAAATGCTGATGCGCTGGTGTACCTGTGCAGGCGGAGTGGATCGGCCAAGCCAACATGCCTCCGGCGCATGTGATCAAGATCGAGGATGCTCGGACGGGACAGTGGTTGAGAGCGCTCGATCCTGCTACTGACCCTGTGCGGCGATACGATCTCGGGTGGACTATGGGAGACTGGAACCAGTTGAATATCCAGTTGGAGACGGTAGCGCTGCGTGAGTACTCGACGGACTCTGCTCCGGCCCCACACGGTCATCTTCCTCAGAAGTATGATAGACGTGATAGGCGAGATCGACGCTGATATGCCTTCTGTCCGTGCGGTGGGGGTAGATTGGATCAAGCTCGATCAATGGGTGGAAGAACTCCACACTCGCTTGATGACACTATGGGCCGACGCCGGTCGACCGTATACGCCAGAGCACGCTATTCCGATAAAACAAAGTATCGCCAAGGGCAAGAACGTCCCTGGATTGGCGGTAGTGGAGCACTCGCGACAAAAGGATTTGGGGTGGGACGTGCGTGGGAATCTGGGGGAGGGCCATGATGTCGATTAGCACCTTGGCTTCTTGGCAGCTTTAGCATATTCATCAGTATCAGTATCAGTATAACTAAAAAGTAATTGAGTAATTCAGCATGGTAGCATGGTAGCATGGGTCGATAACGTGTACGATGTGTAAGGGTTTGGTCGTCGATGCATTGATCCGTGATTCTTACTTTATCTGCCTTGATTTTTGAGCTGGTTGCAGATGAAGATGAAGGTGGTTGATGTCGATTGTGTCGGCAAGCAGTGTCAAGTCATGCTATGCGATTAAGGCCACGCAGATGCTGTACAGTGATACGCCCGGCAATGATACACCACACAGCAGATATGATACAACATGCATCGTGCAGCGTGCAGGTGCAGCGTCTGCCTACGCCTGCGCCCGATCAAGAGTCCGTCAAACTGTTAGATGACAAACAGACGCTATCTCTCCCTCTATTCCCGGCTGACAGTCTTGGCTAGCTTTGGTGGACGGAATTATAAAGGCTTGGAAGGGAGTTGAGTGGGGAGGATACCGAATCTGTGCACGACGAAAACGTTGGGAATCAGCCGATGTCTCCTGTCGAGCTCGAAAGGACAAAAAGAGCATGTTGTAAGGTTGTGAACTTACCGCTTCTTGATGGTGACGCGGTGTCGGGAGAACTTGTCATCGGGAGAGAATCGGGCTGTGATGCGAGATGCAAGCGGTCAGTGTTGGCTCACATGTGACTTGGGCAATCCGTGTGCGAGCGGGTATAGGAGCAAGGCTGAGCTGGGGAAGGAAAGGCAGAGAGACGGAGAGGAGAAGAGGAGACATACCGGGGTGAGCAGACTTGGTGGGTTTACCAGCAACGGTGAGTTTCTATCGTACACAAACGTCAGTATATCAGTATCAACTGCCCCTCGGCTCCACGAGCTCTGTATCGTCTGGAAAGCAGTGCTTACTCGGAGGGTGTACAAGCTAAACGGAAGCGCAAAGCACCATGTCAGCTTTCCGTTCAATTATTTATAATACACCGTCAAGAGCAGTGTACTGTAGTGTACTCTGCACTCCCACTTCCTCGAGAAGAGCGACAAGGGTGGTAGACCATGACTCACCGGTTGCCCTGAGCGTCGAGAGTGTACATGAGATGCATGGCGGCGGCGAGTCTTTGTTGAGTTCGAGTGATGAAAGGGCAGAGTAAGTAGTTGGTGCAGATATTGGTGTGAGTCTGAGATGTTGAGGTCGAGTGAAGCTGGATGTACGAACGAGGTCGAAGCAAGTTCGCAAAAAAGTGTCAGAATCTCGAAGACGGGATCAAAATGCCTATCAAGTGTGATAAGGGGGAATGGAATCCCACGTCAGGCTTGTTGATCTCGGCGAGATCCGAATCGCTCGCTCGCTCGCTCGGTGGAGGAGGTCCTGTGTTACGTTCAGCGAAGGTCACTGACAACTATACGGATAGTAGTTGATCAAGCGTTATCGGCGCCGGCGCTCAGAGCCGACAAGCTGGCGAGAGATGATCCGTTCTTCGATAGGCCTTCTGGCGCAAATGTGAGTGCTGCTCTCGACATCTCCATCGATGTTGTAAATACGAGACCATCTGATATTGACGATGTCGAGCAGAACAGCATATGCCTACCTCATTCTCCTATCATGTCACGCAGCACACGCACTTTTCGTTCCATCCGCACAGACACCGCTCTCATCCGAAGGGATCGATACAGTTCTCTCCGAGACGCCCGTCGGCGCATACATCGATTCCCCCTTGCACGTCCCGCGGATCGACTACGCCGCGCTAGAGGACGATGATGGGCTCACCCCAGTGCCCGAGGGGATGAGTACATATCCCCTGCACGTGAGTGGACCGAGGGACGAACGGGTCAATCTCATGTTCTTTTCCGATGGCTGTGAGTCATATATGAGCCCAAGTCGCGTGACGGAGCTGTGCAGTGCATCAAGCTGACCCAGTGTCCCTCTGTTTACAGATACGACGGACGAAGAGGCCAAGTTCATCCGAGATGCGAAGCGCTTGACGGAGGACATCATCGCTGCGAACGGCGCAATGGGCCACGTCGCGCATCTGCTGAACGTATGGGCGACCTACGTACCATCTGAGCAGGTAAGCCGAGCTCTCCTTCCACTCAACGAAGCACATTCTCGCACTTATCCGCGTATCTCGCTAACTCATTCGCAGTCTGGCATAGGCACGCACGACACCTCACTCCCCGGCGCGGCGTTCGGGCTGTATCGTCCTGGTCCAGAACTGCGTGCTGTCTTCGTACATCATCCCAAGAGAGCTAGGGGGGCGTGTCGGTCTTTCGGGTTGAATTCAAGTGGTGAAGCAGGGTGTGATCAGGCGATCTTACTTGGTGAGTCACCTCTCTGTTCTCTCTCCCCTTCTTCAAGTTCGGTGCCCTTTGAATATGACTTCGACTGAGACTCGTGGGTCGTCAGGTAATGACCCGCTATACGGAGGACTAGGCGGCGAATTTACGTATGTTTCGATAATTCATACTAGGATGCTAAGGAGTACTCCGCGCTGACGTCAGCTGCGGGAGCAGGATCATCACTGCCTCCGAAAAGAACGGACCGCTTGTCCTGCGACATGAGCTGGGACACAGTCTGATACCCGTTGGAGAGGAGTACGAGGGCGGTGAGCCTAGTCTTGGACTAGATTGAGATGGTCGATGGGCTGATCATTCTCCTTTTTGTTTGACTTCGGCCTATCAAGGCTACGCCTATTTCGGGGCCAATTCTGATAAAGTGGCTCATCTGCAGCACCTCAAATGGCGCGAGCATCTCACGAATCCCACAGAGGTGCGAGTGGAAGATGCCAAAGTGCCATTACAAGTGTATCCGTCAGTCCCCATCTAATCCATAGCTTGCTCTGTAGCCAACGCTTACAGTTGCATTTGCAGATGGCACGATCTCGATACCGCATCATACAACATTTCTTTCCAATCCTCCAATGCCTCTCGCTTTGAAGCTGAGAATAACAAAGAACGACCATACCCCACTGCTCTCCTTCGCGCATCGCTATCGTCCATCCCATCTGCAGAACACATCAACATTACTCTTAATGATCGACCGTTAGACCTCTCGCAGGGCTTTCCACCATCGTGGAACGCATCATTGGATCGGAGATGGCTCGAGGTGGAGTTGCCTGATGGGTTGGAAACAGGGCAGAATTTTGTAAAGGTAGAGCTGACGCGGGAGGGCAAGAAGGCGATAGCGGGACAAGGAGGGAAGATGATCACTAGTCTTGAGATCGTAGAGTACGGCGGGTCAGGAAGGTATGTTCGATAGAACTTGTGCCCTACAGCTGAACGTCTGCGTGAAAAGGTGGAGTGCTGTGGCTGATGTGTTATTTCTACATATCACAGATTCAACAACACTGAAGGTTTCATTGGTGCTTTCCCGACATACGCAATGGACGGCAGCGTTACTCTTCGACCGGTAAGTCCTAACTTCACTTTCTGCCCTCAGAATTCACACCCACATGCTGTCGAGCTGACACTACGAGCAGACAAACGAAGGATGTCTCATGCGCAAAGTCAACCGTCCAAGTAAGTCCGCCAGTCTCAGCTTCATTCCCCAGATCCCCGCGTGGCAAAGCGTCCCAAGCGATGGTTCAGCCGGCTCACGAGCTACTTAGCCTTTTGTCCCGTTTGCGCTGCGGCTTTGGAGAAGAGTCTCACAACCCGTATCAAGGAGCGGAAAAGAAAGGGTACAGCCTGCGATTGCTGTTGATGCTGCACCCGGCATCACTTTCATAGACAGTTGAAGCGGTGAGCTCCATTGTTGTGAATGCCCTTTGTTATAATGCTCACACCGCCGACATCGCCGACTTCGTCAGTGCAGCGTACGCTTCGGAGCTACGAACACTTGCCTCGAAGCAGGGGCTTTCACTTCCGGCTGAGGCAACCTACGTGACTCGCCGCGCAATCTCGTCAGATGATCTCGACTCTGAGACGACTGGGTATCTCCGAGTGAGAGTCTTTGCCAGATAGGGTGGTCAATATAGTCACTCTGGAGAACGTATCACATGTTGCGCTTTGGCGAGTTGTCGTATCAAGTTGCATCGTGTCAAACCGTTAAACACCACATCCGTGGCCGGGCACTTCCGTATATAAGCGAGCAACAATATCTAACACCGATACCTGTACCAGTAGCTAATCAAGAAATCGTTAACAATGTCCATAAGGCGTCACCTTCCTGCCTCTGCAAGAAGATGATCGTCCATTCTCTAAAATCGTTCATAGCCTATAGCATACAGCTTATGTGCCGCTACCAGCGTTACCGGAGATAGCGGTCGAGGTGGCCGTGGCGTCTGGGTCGATACCGTTGAGCGTGACGGCCCATTGTTGTGTGGGTTCGGGCCCGGTCGTGAGCGTCGCTGTGACGGTGGCCGTTGGCAGATCTGGGTGGTGAAAGTCAAGGTATTAGCAGTCAATCCTTCTTGCAGACTGAGAGATAGAGAAATGGGGCGACTCACCTGCCGAGGTGTAGTTGTCGGGGGTGGTAGCGTAAATAGAGAACTTGGAGGACTGCATGGCGTACGTCAGTCATCGATGGACAGGGAGATGATCAGAATGACATGTTGATGATGTTGTTGATTAATGTAAAACCCGACGCACCTTGGAATACACTTGGCCATGGAAAGTGTTCATGAACAACAAATAGAATCCATCTCCAGTCGGCACGCCCGAGTCCAGGTCGACCTCCATCTCGCCCCCATAGTTCTTCCTGCCCGATGGCAAGCGCTCCAGGGGTACTCGCAAGGCAATGGGCAGGAAACCAATCATGACGCTCTTGTTAGCGTTGTGTAATTGGATATCGAACGATTCGACACCCGTGCCCCCGCCCGTCTGCCATGATAGCAGGTTGCTGGATCCGATGACCCACGGCACGTCGGCGTTGGGGTACGCCACAGGCCAGTAGATCGTCGATACCGATGCTATAGCAGTAAACACCAGTCAATATAATACACGCGTATTGGAGTTAAAGGAGATAGGAGAAGATGGCCGACGCACCCGACGCGAAGGGGATGAGGGAGAGGATAATCCACGCGAGCTTCATCGCGCGATATGGGTGGATATGGTGTTGCAGAGCGATACGAGGGCCGGATCGTCGTGCGCTGCACCGACTTTCGATATGTAGATCTGTGTGAGTATGTGGGTAGAGTGTATGATGTGTGGATGGTAATTGTAGTAGTACAGATAAATCGCGTGAAAGACGTAATTGGAATTGGAATTGGCAGTGAAAACAGCACAGCACCCACCCAGCACTCAGCTCACCGCACACAAACATTCCAGGAAAAACTCAGCCTCAGGGTGAAAGCAGAGGTTTTTTCAATGCGCAGTTTTCTCAGAATCCTTGTACTAAATCACAAAATCTGTCAAAATATATCATAATACGTGTCGGGTTTCTCGGGGTCCCACCTGTTCTCTAAAGTAGGCATACCTGATGCACTTCTATAGAAAGACGATGAGAGACCATGATCATGGCTTGATTGTAAAACAACTTGTGATATGTGGTGAAACACGTCAAAGCAGATCGCATTCACTTGTACGTCTCGACATCCTATCAGACTATCTGCGTTACGCCGACAAGTGCGGATGTTACGAGGATCATGAAGCAATAACGTGTCAATGATAGATGATCTGGGACATTGGCTGTACTCACTCCACTCACCCGCGCGATACTCAATGAAAGGCGTTACGGCCACCCAGCGTACTGTATTCAACTATCCACATACTTACTGAATTCGAGCGGCACTTTACGATAAGTGAGGTATGAATAGTCGACACCTCTCATCCGATGTGCTATTCAGCCCTGTTCAGCAATGGAGGTAAGGACGAGTAAGGTATAAAGTCCTCGTACAACCTTCATGTTCTCGTAGCCCAATACCTCTCGAGACTCACAACAAGCTTCCAACACTACATAACTCCAACCCACAGTCACCGCTACAGCCAACGCAAAGATGCTCGCTCGTATCTTCCTTCCTCTTGCTCTGGTAGCTGCCTTAAGCGCAAACGCTATCTCGATCACCGAACCGACCGCGAGCGACGGGTGGGAGTTGAACAAGTCGCAGGATATCACCTGGACTGTGAGTAGCAGCGACGGCGCAGCTCACTGTTGTGCGTATGTGCGTACACGGCTGACTCGACCTAATACTGTAATACAGTCGGTAGACACGGACCCATCAAGCTTCGCAATCTACATCGAGCTAGCCAACAGCACCTCCAGCGCACAGGACCTGCTCACGTCGAACATAACGACGTCCACGGGCAAATACTCGTACAAACCATCCAAGGGCGGCGACCTCTCGTCGGGCGGGGGTTATAGGATCAACTTTGTTTCTTCCAACGGAGGTATCCTGGCGCAGAGTGGTTACTTCGCCATTTCGTCTGCGGACCAGGTTAGAAACATCGTCTTGCCCTCGGTCCTTCTGGGTGTTACGGCCGGGGTGATGGGTTTCTTGTTGTAGATACTGCCCTTGAAGCTGGACTACAGGAATAGGAGGATAAGTCGGGATATGTACGGCGAGAGTCTTTTCAATGTGTATGTTAGCTTTTAGGGATTTGAGGTTCGAGGTAGTACGCTGTGTATATCCAGTCGTTAATCATGCAATTGCATGGGCTTTTTGACTTGGACGTCCTCATTCGCCCCAAGCTATCAAAGACGTTATGACCACTTTCATATCACTTTGTCATGTATGTGAATGACTTCCGCGAGGACACCTTTGGACGTCATATAAGCTCAGAACGATGCATGTTCGGGTCAGTCAGCGTTGTGCCATCGGTACTGCTGATAACGTCCTAATGCATTGGAAGAATGATCATTCCAGTGCTCTTCAGCTTGCCACAATACTTTGCATTGATTCGCCACCAATACAGCAATACAGTACGACTAGGCAGCACGGCGGGGCTACTGGTCGGTCCCTGTATCCTGTATCCGGTATACTCGTATTACCCGTCGGGCCTGGCCATGTATACTTTCTTTCCTTTGTTCCTGCAGGTGACCAACAAGCAAGCAAGCAGGAGGAGAGACGAGGGCGATGACGAGGCGATGCGCTGCTCGTGCTCTCACTGTCTTATTGGCTTATTGCACTGCTGTGTACTTACAATGGGAGGCGCCAAGACTGGACCATGTGCTAAACAAGCCAAAGCATTGTTTTTCTGTTTTCACAATTCACGAAATCGTTTATAAACATTGCATCTGTAATATCTGTGATACACTCATCACTCGTCTCATCCGCAGTCAACCACATCGCAGTCGTGCATATCATAGATCCTAGAGCGCATCACGTCACACTCCTTGCAGAAGATACATTAGGCTACTACGAATACGAGAACAGGACAATACGATGCTCGCGCGAATCTTCCTCCCTATCGCTGCTGCCCTCATGGCTGTGGGCGTCAGCGCGATCAAAATCACTGCGCCAAACAACCAGACTGGGTGGGAGACCAATGGGTCTCAGGTCGTAACTTGGAGCGTGAGTCGTGATCTCTTGTAAGGTGGACGTAAGCGCAGCGCTGATCTTGCTCCCGCTTATCTGTACTATATGTATCTCATCGCATTGTGACTGCGATCTCGCTGACACAGACGGTCGACACGGACCCATCGAACTTCACAATGTACATCATCTACCCCAACACCACCTCGACGTCGCAGAACCTCATTGGCTCAAATGTCCAGAGCTCAGAGGAGTCGTACACTTACACGCCTACTCGCACGCTCGATGAAGGAGAGGGGTACAGGATCAACTTTGTTGGTGCGAGCGGAGGTATCTTGGCCCAGAGCGATTACTTTTCCATCACTACTGGTACTTCGTGAGTACTGTTCTGTTCACTTTGCTATCCCTTGTTGCCTTCACCCTCTTTTCCTGTCGACCCTGCCATGTCCAGCCAAGCTCTGGTATCGCGTCAACACTGCTCGCGCTGGTACGACAAGCAGCTAGCTGACCTGACCTCTCACAGCACTGCCAGCTCGACCAGCATCGTCAGTGCAACCTCTGTCATCGGCGGTCCTACCACTTCCGGCGGTTCGACCACTACTGGAGGTTCGTCCACTACCGCGGGCAGCGACACGACCTCGTCGACGTCTGCTGTAAGTCTTGCTATTGAGCATTTTCATTTTATGCTTGAGGCAGATCTGCTCTTGCACGTGGCAATCTGAGGACTTGTAGCTGACACTGCTCTTCTAGGCCGCTTCATCCACGACTTCCTCGTCAGGCGCTTCGGAGAAGCTCGCCATCCCGTCGGTCTTACTAGCCATTGCAGGCTTAATAGGCGTAATCGCTTGAGCGCAGTAAAAGCCTCAAGCCTATCCTCGGCGGAGTTCTCGGCCCAGTTGACAAAGATGCCTCTCTTCCGGTCTTTGCACATCCAGGACAATAGCTACGATAATTATACCCCAGTTCCACGCCCTTATGTATCCCCGTGATAGCGCTAGTTATTCCCGTTGCATGTACGGGGATGAAATTCGGTAACGTGTTTCGCCCGCGATTATCCCGGTTTGGTCGGCCCGACACGATAAGATGAAGCGTACCAATTGGCTTATGGCTCATGGCTTACGGCTTATGGCTTATTCTTTTTCCATTCAAGCCAAAGTCGTTCTTACTATTCATTGTTCGTCAGCTTGAGCTTTACACGTCGAGAGCTTTATATTCGTCTTCGTCATTGCATGCTTGCACATAGCTAGAGCAGGCCAAAATCATCAACTGGGAATAGCGCAAATGACACAGATAAAAAGCACAGCAGCCGCTCTACCCATGTCGCAGGACTCCTCACCCATCGACCTCGCAGAATTCGACTCGAACATCAGGGGCAACTATGTTGGTGAGTGTGCTATGCGAGCTACGTAGCTGCTCTACGATGACGGTTAGCAGGGACAGCTACGTTCTTGCTACTTGCAATCCTTCGACCAACGAGACAATGCTGATTCTATTCGCTACGCGCAGAGGTATCGTCCTCCGCACTAGGAGCGGAGGTCGTTGCGTGCTCAGACGACTTTTTCGCTTCGCGACATAATCTGATCAAGCCAACGGTGAGCTCCTACAAGCATGACCACCCTTCCCACAAAAATCGCTTTGTAGGGAAGCGCAGCTGATCGTTATTCATCGCAGCCGTCGTTGTCCATGAAAGGGCAGTTCGGACCGACTGGTGCGTTGTACGACGGCTGGGAGAGCAGGCGGCATAATCCTGCCTTTGACTGGTGAGACTGGCTTCGCATCCCCATCATCAGAATACCCCCATGACCTCCCTTACACAATCCTGCTTAACACCTTGCAAGGTCGAGCTTGAACTGACGCGCGCAACCCACCTTGTCCTTTAGGGTCATCGTCCGCCTGGCAACGCTCTCCGCACTACATTACGTCGATATCGACACATCCCACTTTAGCGGTAACGAAGCGCCTCAATCGCAGGCCTTTGCTCTGTCCTACGACACGCAGGACGAGAGCGTGAAACTGTCTCCTAACACTGCTGGATGGGTGGAGGTGCTTCCTGTGGTAGACTTGGGGCCGAACAGCCGTCACATCTTCAAGCTTGGAGACGAGGGGAAGAGCGGAGCTGGCTGGGGAGCAGTGATGGTCCGGATGATCCCTGATGGCGGCATGGTAAGCTCTCTGCTCATTCGCGGTGTCGCGACGACAGCAGGCTGATATGACGGACGGCGTCTTAGGCGCGTTTCCGCGCATTCGGTCTGCCAATCCCTCCCCCTCTGCCGACCGCGCTGCCACCCAACTACCTCGCGCTAGAACCAATCAACTTGCTCTCGCCCTTACTCGGCGCGCGCATCATCGGGTGCTCCGACGCCAACTTCTCCCCGCCCACAAACCTGCTCTTGCCCGGCCGAGGCATCGATATGTCCGACGGATGGGAGACGCGCAGATCTCAGCATCGAAGAGGGAAGTACGCGCCTGGTCAGCCCCTCGATGGGCATGAAAGGAAAGAGTGGGTCGTGGCGAGATTGGGCGTTAGTGGGGTCATAGTCTCCACAGAGGTCGATACGGCTTTCCATCCTGGCAATTACCCTGTGGTGAGTATCTCCCAAAATTGTCTTTTTTCTTCGACTTTGCACCGCCAGAGAAAACGGGCAGCAGCTGACCTACGATTCCTCAGGCGTGCGCTATCGAAGCGACACTGTCCACTGACCAGGATCTGAGTACTGCGAATTGGACAACGATCGTAGCGAAGAAATCTTTGGGCCCGCACCGTCAGCACTTCTTCGACGTCGAGCGAGACGTGCCCGGGCAGCAAGTCTTCAGTCATATCCGGTATTCCGTGTACCCTGGTGAGTCCTCAGGCGTTTCAGGTTGCATCAGCGCTATTATGACGATCATTGTATCTCATGCTTACGCCGACTGCGTATGCTAGATGGCGGCTCGAAGCGTGTGCGGATATACGGCCACCCGCTCGCCCCTTCCTCCACGTCTGTGCCTATCGACGGCCTGACTATCCCGGCTCTACCGCTGACACCAGAAGCGTTCCGCCCTTTCGGTCAAGTGATAATGGGTCACTCGTTCGCTTCCTCAGCACCCAAAGGTGTAGCCGTCACAGTTGCCAACCAAGGCACTGCATCTAAATTCCATCGATTGGCCAAAGTCGAAGACACCTACCAGGACAATGTCCAAGCTCAAGCCGGGTTGAAGGTTGGAAGTCTGAAAGCGAAGATGAGGATAGATGCGACTCAGGGTGCCAAAGTCGAGGTCACAGAGCTTGAACGGTGAGTCCTGATCGGTCCTTCGGGTTGTGTGCAACAGCTGGAAAACAAGCTGAGATCACAATGCAGTCATCTGTACACCACCCAAGCCTTCATCCCGCTCGGCAGCACACCCGGCGCACCACCATCTGGTTCTATGCTGGTTGTCGCAGCCTTGAACGGTGCCGATGACAAGCCTGATCTGAGCACTGTCCGGGCATTCTTGGCAACTGCTGCTCAAGGGGTGTCATATGATGCTGGCGTATGGCGTGAGTTGCGTGTCCGAAAGCCAGAACCGAGACAAAAGCTGATCCCTGAGATGCAGATCACTCGGTGCTTCCTGTCAGCGGAGTAAGTGCGCATTCCTCTCGAGTGCAGAGCGGGAAATTGACCTATTCTTCTATTGTAGGACATGAACTTTGCTTTCGTCGATTCGCAGACGGACGATCCCAGCGACAAGGCATACGTCGACAAGGTTTCTCCGTCGCCATTCTCGGTACAGATCCCGCCGTTTGTGCCTATACTTCCGCCCGGGTCCACCACAGTGAAGACCGCAGAGTCGTCGCGGTCAGCCTCATCGACCAGCCCGCTCGCTACTACAGCTAGCGCTAGCGCCGCGCCTTCCCGGTCGCTAGACCCATTCATGGCGAAACTGCAATCCTTCCTCCCGCCTAAACCAACAGCTCTGCAACCCGTACCGATAACAACAGAGAACTTCGCTCCGTTCGGCCACATCATCACCACCACCCCATCTAGCGTCAACGTCGAGAGCGTCGTTTCCCCCGATAGTCTCACTACGAAATACGCTAAGCTCGCACCCATCATCAACGCTTACGCAGAGGAAGACGGGGCTGTATTGGGAATCAGCGTGTTTAGAGCTACGAAAAAGGTCGGGCTGGAAAGAGGGAAGGAGTTTGACGTGAGGTATATGGAGAGACACCCGTATACCAGTCAAACGTTTATCCCAATGGGCAAAGCAGAGGTGTGTCCTGCTTCGTCCCTACAATCTCACCTCTGGGTCCGACTATGAAAGAGCTATGAGAGAGCTAATGCGGTGTATGTGTACAGTGGGCTGCGAAGAGCGAGGAGGCGTTGCCCGCAGGAGGCGAGTTCCTCGTCATCGTCGCTGAGAACGGGCCAGGTGAGTCATTGTACAAGGACTGCAAATCAGAGCTATGCATCAATTGTATGCTGATCATTTGAGAATCGCAGACGATCGCCCTGATCCAAGGACACTGAAGAGCTTCCTCCTCCCTCCGAACCAAGGGCTCTCGTACGCTCCAGGCATATGGCGTGAGTCCATCCAACCTGTTCTCTCACAAGCTTCATCATGCATGCTTGATCACCTCCAAGACGATGTGACGTAAGCTGACGTTGGAGCGTGCTCGTAGACCACCCCGTGCTCATCCTCGATACCACGATCGACCTGGCGTGCATCGAGGCGCAGATCTCCACTGGGCTGTATGAAGCCGATGCGAGGGATTGCGAGTTGCTGAGCTGGGAAGAGGGGGAGCCGCTGGGTAAAGTCGCTGTTCCAGAGCTCTGAGCGTGGTACGGAGCGGGTGCTGCGTAGTACGCAGTTGCGGATGCTAGTAGGACCATTATGCATTGTCATCACTATAACATGAGAGGGTATGAGAGTGCGTGGTATATACGATTGATCTTTCGTTTGTCTCAATTCAATATGCCTAAGTGGTCGAGGATGTGTTGGTGACCGTGTTTGAAGATAATACAACGGAGGTATACAGAGTCATGTTAGGACGTATTGCGCCGGTTGGATGTAGAGCGGATGATGCAGGCTTATTGAACCAAGGTCTTCTCTTGCTGTACTACCTAAGCACGTCAAAGGGCATGAGCATCGGCATATCCAACCAGAGACCAGACAAAAACCGAGAGACGCATGCTGTAGAGATGCAGAGATGCAGAGATGAAGAGTGAAAAGATAGGACTCACATCGTGAAATCGCTCAGTGTCCCAGTCATTCTGGACTACATCGATCTGCTCGACTGGATCCCACCATTCTAGCAAAGCGAAGAAGTAGTGCTGCACCGCTATGATACAGCATAGGATCGGGCCGAAGATGGGGCCTAGGGCGAGGTATCTGCGCGGCAACATTGAGAGCAGCGATAGTAGCGATAATGGCGTGGCAATAATAGTGGTAATCAGCACAAATGCGCTCACAATGCGTCTGGACGTATCACTGATGCCGAAAGAGAGAAACCGAGAGCTCACCGAGATAGCCGCTCGCCCGTATCTCGCGCTTCAGCGCACATCGCACGGCGATAGACGATCTCGGTCCGTTCGGCGACGCTGGACCAGGCGTACATCCCCCTCACCCTCTCGTGGGCTTGGGCCGGATCGTGCGTGCCGCTCTTGATTGTCTTGATCGCCCGTGTCAGAGCGCGTATCACGTCTGTATCATTTTCAAGCCGTCAGTTAACAGTCGGTAACAGGCGATAGCATTAGTGATGATGACGGCAATGATGATGATGATGATGATGATGATGATGATGAGGACGACTCACCATCCTCGTCCGCGCGCGAGAACTCAATCATGTCCTCGGGCAAGATCTCCGCCACGCCCCCGACTTTCGTCGCGACGACGAACAACCCCGTAGAGGCCGCTTCGATGATTGAGATCCCGAATGCTTCAGTGAGCGAAGTGGAGAGGTAGATCTGGCCGCGGGTCAGGACCTGTGGGCGTGGGCGTGGGCGTCGTCACGAATGGTGCAGGGTGATAGGGTCGGATGATCAAGAAAGAGGTGATGAGGATCCGGTAAAGTAGACCTGAGATCAGCTTTGCTTTCCATCAGAGCATCAAGTAGTCGAAGAAGAGACAAGCAGACGAGCGACGCACCTCTCGCACATCGGACGGTTTGACCGGACCCAAGAGCTCGATGCGATCCTGCAACAGATACTTTTCCCGCATCTGTTCCAACTCAACCATCTTTGGCCCGTCCCCACCTACAATCACACAACAGTGCATCAGCAGACTGCCCTTGATCTTTTACTGATACTGCGCAAAGGCAAAGGGGCGACACCCCGACGCACCCACGACGAACCGCACTTCGGGGAACAAGGCGCAGATCTGCGGCGCGGACGCTACGAGCAGATCGATCCCTTTCCTATACACCAGCCGGGAGATGACCACGATGGTTACTGCCACACGACCACGTTACATCAGTAAGTCCACCAGTCATTTATGGGGGTTCGTCGGACGTACTGGTCTTTGTATCTGCGCGCGAGGGATCAGGCGTGAACATGTCCGCGATGAGAGCGTTGGGTATCACGGATACTTGGGCCGGGTCGAGCTGGGCGCGCAGGACCGTGTTCTCGCGTCTGTCACGAACCGGCGGCGGTTTCATCAGCTCTGGATTTTATGTATAGCACATTGATGCGACGCCGCGCCCTGTCGTGGAGCTGTTGGGGCATCAAGGCATAGGAGACGGACGGAAGGTGCTCACCCCGTATTGCTGACGCAGATAATCTCGTCCGCGCACCGCAGTGCCCCACAGAGCAGCTTATTAGTCAGGACTCCAACGGCATCCCCGAAGCCGAACAGACTATGATCGGTAAAAACAGTCTTGATACCCAATAACGGGGCG
Organism: Cryptococcus sp. GC_Crypt_5; assembly: GCA_026538355.1. Lineage (NCBI taxonomy): Eukaryota > Fungi > Basidiomycota > Tremellomycetes > Tremellales > Cryptococcaceae > Cryptococcus > Cryptococcus sp. GC_Crypt_5. The sequence continues at coordinate 19,871 of JALPBZ010000235.1, forward strand.
TGAAACATCGCTTCGTGGGCTAAAGAGCTCAGCGATCCGTGGCCGTGCACGAGCTCGATCGTTTCTGCAATCATGATGTTCCGGAAGTATGGTAGGAACAGCAGATAGTTGGGGAGGGTCGCGCCGCTCGCTATGGGCATATAAGGCAGGTGGTATACTTTCAGTCCGGGGGAAAGGTGTCGAACTCCTACCCGCTTCCCGTGCGAGTGCGTGATCACGATCACCTGCGATGCACAGATGAGTCTCAGCTGTAATCGCTCGGTTTGTGACGATGAAATGCTCGCCACAAACGCACTTTGTGCCCTCGGCGTATCAGCTCGACTCCCAAAGAATAGATATGCCCCTCCACGCCACCGACAACAGGCAAGAAGAAATCGGATACCAAACTAGATGTGCAAAGACGAAGCCATAACACAACGATGCATTATAAGCCTATACATCCTAGATTGCAGCACCTATGAATGACGCTCACGCTATCGACAGCCTCCCACCTTTGCCTGCTCCCTTCCTAGGTGTTTTTCTCGCTCCACCGTTCCCCTCCACATGCTCGACGTGCTGCTTCGCCCCTGCTCCTGATCCATGGCCTGAGCTGTTCGCTTCTTCAGCTCCTACCTCTGCTTCCACAGCCGCTTCGTCTACCGTAGATTGATATGATGTTATCGGATCTGCGTCGGCCAACAGAGGCATCGGCGACGTCGCTTCGGAGATAGGGGGAGATCCGGATATGTCTCGTAATGCTGCCAGCATCTGATTTCTAGTCTTCTCCATGAGTGCGGGGACGTCGCCAGCGGTCAGACCTGTTGTGGGTATCGGGGGGAGCACTGCGGATTTACATTGCGTGAGCTGATGGCCTCTCCGCGAATGGGCATTCTTCAGCTCACCTTTGATACGTAAAGTGCCACGGCGGAAATGCCTCTTGCCGTCAAAGAGGTGATGATAGTTTTCGCAAACGACAGGGATGACAGGGACTCCGGCTACGTCGAATACGCATGTCAGTGATGGATCAAGTCAGGCAATTGAGTGTTATCCCTCACATTGCACGGCGAGGTAGAAAGCTCCTTTCTTGAAGCTCAACAAGTCAGGTTCGACCGACATATTTCTAGTGCCCTCCGGGAAGATCCACAGAGATATCTACGCCGACGTCAGCTACTCGAACGCACTTGCTCGATCAGCTGTGGGGTGCTCACTCGTTTCCGCTTCATGTCCTCGCCAGCTTGTGACATGCTCGCCACGGCGGACTTGTTATTTGACCGGTCGATGAACACCGTTCCTGACATGAGCACTGCACATGAGGGCGTTAGTACTATGACATGGAGAGGTACGTGATAGATGGAGACGCACTGAACCACCCTAGCCCTGGAATCCACTTGATAGACTTTTTAGCCATGATGGCGGCGTGTTTGGGGAATATCCTCCCAAGATAGAGTATATCGACGAAGCTGTGTAGCTTGTCAGCTGATGGCCTCCGCGAAGTGCTCGGCGAAGCTGTATGGCTACGCACCTCTGATGATTCCCGACCATGACAGCGCTCCTACCAGTTTTACGAGCTTGTCCTTGTCCCTCGCCCTCACCATTCTCGACACTCCACAGGTACTCCTCACCGTCCACCTCGAACTTCCATCCTATGAGAGGCCCAGCCACGTGCCAGAATGTCCTTGCTACGAAGTAGTTGGTATTCAGGCGGTGGCCCACGAGGGTGCAGATCAGAGCTATGAACACCGCCAGGAAGGAGACAAAGAGGAGGATGACGGTGTAGAGCGTCACTCGGAGGGTGAAGAGGAACGGCGCCATGTCGTTGGAGGATCACCGAGGGGCGTGTGCGGCGCAGAGTGAGAGTGAGAACGCGTGTATTGTCTCTTTTGGTGGATCTAGTCTATTGGTCCATAATGCCTTGATGCTTGTCGAGGTGAGCAGAACGACGAATGCTCGAGTACTGAGAGTAATGAGACAGGAAAGAATCAAAAGGCAACAGCGAAACAATATGGCACTAGTCATGCCTCGGGATTACCCAATCGAGTAAAACAGAGAGTCCTCCGATGCTTCACCCAGCAAACCACGTATCAGTATCATCATCCACTCGCACCCCACCTCAATTCATTCTTTCTCTCTCACCTCCCTTTCTTCTCTTCCTTCATAGTTGTAGACCAAAACATCTGCTCGGCGATATCAAGCTCACGCATCGCCGCCAAGATGACAAACGACTATCCCTCCCTCTTCCGTGAGTGCAACGAAATTATCGTGCCAATGGCGAGCGGCAACGCTGACATCATTGCCCTTGTGCTCCATCAGGCTCGGAGGAGATGTCGCTAGTCCAGCTGTACATCCCTTCCGAAGTGGCGCATGACACCATCTCCGAGCTTGCGGAGATGAGCAACTTCCAGTTCAAAGATGTAAGCTGGGTGAACCGCTTGCTTTTCGCGATCGCAACAGCTGACACCCGTTCCAGCTCAACCCGTCTTTGACCTCGTTCCAACGCCCATTTACTCCACGTCTCCGTCGATTGGCAGAGTCGTCTCGTCGTCTTCGCCTATTCAAGTCGCAAATCACTGCTCTGGCCCCACCCCTTGGCATCCCTCCTCTTTCTGCCGTACCACCTTTCACTACCGTCGGACCGCGAGCACAGAACGCGTATGACGAGCTGGAGGAAAAGCTCAAAGAGCACGAAAGGCGTTTGACGGATATGAACCGTAGCTGGGAAGAGCTGGGTAAGCGTAAGGGCGAACTCGAGGAGAAACGCTGGGTTCTTCGCGAGACTGCTGGTTTCTTCAACGAGGTGCGTACATCTGGAAAATCTGCAACACCCGCGCTAAGTTGCATGATGTAGGCTGAGCACCGCCACACCGAGATCCGCACCTCTTTCGATGACGGCGACGGCACTGCGCCTCTGCTCGAGCATGCGGCCGAGTACGGTACGCTTCCCGGCGAGACCGGATTGTCCGGCTTCGATCTCGAGTTTGTTTCCGGCACGATCGAGCGATCGCGTATGCCCACTTTCGAGAGGATCCTGTGGCGAGTATTGAGGGGTAACTTGTACATGAACTATTCCGGTAGGTTAAGTGATATTACATATCGGCCAGTGAAACAGCACTCACCAACTTCGCAGAGATCGAGGAGCCTTTCGTCGACCCGACTTCCGGCAAAGAAACTCACAAAGACGTCTTCATCATCTTTGCCCACGGCAATGACCTCCTCGCTAAAATCCGCAAGGTCGCCGAGTCCATGGGAGGTACATTGTACAACATTGACTCGTCTCAAGACAAGCGATCCGATGCCCTTCGCGAGGTCTCGGCTCGGCTTGAAGACGTCGACACGGTCTTGTACAACATGGGACAGACGCGTCGCGTCGAGTTAAGCAAGATCGCCGAAATGCTCGAGGCCTGGACTGATGCTGTACACCGCGAGGAGGAGATCTTTAAGACCCTCAACTTGCTCAGCTACGACCAGAGTCGCAAAACCCTTGTCGCAGAAGGCTGGTGTCCTTCCCGGGATATCACCGGCATCCAGCTTGGCCTTCGACGAGCCATGGAGACTGCTGGAACATCTGTTCCTGCTATCTTGTCGGAGCTGCGCACGCACCAGACCCCGCCCACCTTCCACCGCACCAGCAAGTTTACCGAAGGTTTCCAGAACCTCATCGATTCGTACGGTATCGCTACCTATCAGGAAGTCAACCCCGGTCTTTTCGCTGTCATCACCTTCCCGTTCCTCTTCGCTGTCATGTTCGGTGATATTGGTCACGGCTTCCTCATGTTCATGACCGCTGCGGCCATGATCTTCTTCGAGAAGCAGATTGCGAAAGGCGGTGTCAACGAGAACTTGGAAACATTCTTCTTGTGAGTAGTCGTCATCGAAAGGTAGCATACACCTTTGCTCATATATCTGAACAGCGGACGTTACCTCATCGTTCTCATGGGACTGTTCTCGATGTACACCGGGTTTATGTACAACGACATCTTTTCCAAATCCCTACACCTATTCCAGTCTGGCTGGGAATGGCCCACAAACTCCACTGGCGTTGTCGTTGCCGAAGCAACCGGCTACGTGTACAAGCTCGGCATGGACCCCAACTGGCACGGTTCGGACAACGCGCTGATCTTCACCAACTCGTACAAGATGAAGATGTCTATCATCCTCGGTGTAATTCATGTACGTGGTCCCTGTCCATGACATTGTAGCCGGCTGACCGCATCGCAGATGACCTTTGCCATCTGTCTCCAAGTTCCCAACCATATCCGTTTCAAGAAGCCACTTAACATCTACGCCGAATTCATCCCGCAAATGCTCTTTTTCCACAGCATCTTCGGATATCTCGTTGTTTGCATCGTTTATAAATGGATTGTCGACTGGTCGCAGAGCCCCATTGGCCCCCCAAACCTTCTCAACATGCTCATCTACATGTTCCTATCGCCTGGAACAATCGATCCGGCTACACAGCTGTACGCAGGTCAAGGCTTCGTCCAGACCGTCCTCCTCTTGATCGCGGTTGTATGTGTGCCATGGATGCTTGTGCTCAAGCCATACATGCTGTGGAAGGAGCACAACAAGATCAAGGCGCAAGGATACCAAGGCTTGACCGGACAGGAGAACGGCCATGGAGCCACAGATGTCGAGCTCGATGACGAAGAGGAAGGTGCTGGTATGGCCGTCGCGGCGGACTCCGACGATGAACATGTGAGTGCTAGCCATCGTCGCGGCGATCGCTCGCTGACAGTTCTCAGCCCTTTGAGATGGGAGATATCATAGTGCATCAAGTCATTCACACTATCGAATTCTGTCTTGGTTGTATCTCGAACACGTGAGCAATGTGACGGCCGCCAATGATTGACAAAAGCTGACACCCGTCATAGGGCCTCGTACCTCCGTCTTTGGGCGTTGTCTCTCGCCCACGCTCAGTTATCTGAGGTGCTCTGGCAAATGTCCCTCGATCTTGCCTTTGCGTCCACTGGCGGTATCGTTTCAAGGTCGCTCTTCCTGTTCGTCATGTTTGCCGTATGGTTTGGTGGAACCATCGGTATCCTGTGTGTCATGGAGGTGAGCTGGATCTCGTCACGCTACTGGACCACGTATTGACTGCTCTACAGGGATTGTCTGCATTCTTGCACGCCTTGCGTCTGCACTGGGTCGAAGCAAACGGCAAGCACTACATGGCTGGAGGTTATGTAAGTTTCTGGATGTTCCGAATGTTTTTCCGCTTTTCCACGCTAATACACGCTACTTTAGCCATTCCAACCTCTTACCTTTGCAGCCCTCGGCGAAGAGGCAGAGCAGTAAGCCAAGCCACAGACGTCAACATCCGTCATACCTTACCAAGCTACTCTCACATGCGAACATGCATGCAAAATATTTTCCGGCGGCTGGATGGGATTTCAATGATGACTGACCTATAAGCTGACATGATGGACACTCATGCTTGTAGCATGTGGCGAGCTAACGTGCGCGGGCTATTTCACAATCGTCCAAATGCTTTGCGCTGCTGTGGCAGGCAGTTTGTGAGCGACCGCAAACAACTAACATGCTATCGGTCTGACTGACTGAATATGGTGATCATAGCATTGTTATTGATGTTCTTCTACATTCTCCGTTCTCGTCATCTCTCCTTCACTTTCAGCGAAAACAACTATCGGGTTCCGATCTGAGCTCATCTACCCAGCAATGAGTCCCAGTCGCATCCCTCGGCCAGGGGTGAACACTGGCTCACCTTCCCCATCCCCAGGTGCGACAGCTTCTCCAAGTAGTACAAACCCGCGATCGCCCGGTTCGCCAGCTCTAGGAACGATCGTACATGCTAGCGCCACAAAGGCTAATAACCCATTTGCCCAATTACACAATAAACAACTCCGCGCGCATGGTGGTACCCCCGGCTCACCGACACCGACGCAGAGCTCGCCCACGCTCAACAACGTTATTGGTAAGAAACTTGCTCCGGCCTCGGCTGCAGCCCAGGGGACAGTGCGAAGACGACCGAAACCGCCTGCTCCGGACGGCGAAGATGGGTGTCAAGTGACGCTCGGTCCAGTCAACCCCCTGAGCCTCTCGCGGCGCCCTATTCCCACCAATTCAGAAGGTACCGGTACCGGCGGACCACGTACGCAGACGCGTACAGCCAGCGGACCGTTGCCGGGATCTGCGGGACCCCGATCGGTTCTGCGCCAGCCCTCCACGCCGTCTCTTTCCACTAACATCGAAAGAGAGAGGTATAGAGGTGCGCACACTGCGCCGCCGCTCGGTGTGATGCGTGCGCGCGCAGCGTCTTCCGCTTCTGCCTCTGCTTCTGCTTCGGCGACAGCTTCCGCGACTGGCAAAGCACTCCAAAGTCAGAGTGGCGTCATTGGTACCAACGGTACCACCGGCACGAAATACGGGTCGAACGCCAAGACGATCTCTGGGGGCAGTACAGCGAAAAACCACGTCCTGGGGCAACTGCGGTCTCTGCCCAGCCAACACCTCTTCGAGCCCTCGTTCGCCGAACACCGCGAACCGGCCGTCCCGCCTCATATCAGGGTCCGACTCCGACTCATCCATCAACTGGGCGTTGTACTGGGGATAGACGCGGTGGGTATCTCAGGAAAGATCGATATCCCTGGTCTACTCGCACGGG
>JALPBZ010000236.1:0-26360 GCA_026538355.1 Cryptococcus sp. GC_Crypt_5
CGTGCGCGCGACCGCCGACGTGAAACGCATCTGGCGAATCCGGGACGATAAAATCGCTCTGACCAATCTGCATGGCCGAGGATTGATAGGCGACGACACGATGTCGCGATTTGGCGTAGCGGAGAAAGAGCTCGAGGCGGAGATTGTCGATGTGGTCAGCGAGGCCAATACGTTCCGGCCAGGGTGGGGCCAGATGATCTTTGCCACTGCGACGGAGATGGCCCAGGCGGAGAAGTCGCGGGAGGTCGTCATGAATATCCCCAAGCTGAAAGCTGTCGAAGGTGTGTAAAGCCCTCGTACCTTCTGCGAAGATTTGTGCTGAATCACCTGGTTCCTCCTCAGAGAAACGCCTCGCCTTGCGAAACAAGTACCTTCCCAAATCCACCCCCGGACCCTCTCAGCCAGCAATCACCGCTCCCGCCCCTTCCACCCCTGCTCCAGCCACTATCAACGGCAATAGCACGCCTTCCACTTCCCCTCAAAAGGCACCTTCTGGTTCAGGATCAGGGACCAATTCGCCCAAAACGTCTGCGGACGAGGGTGGTAGTACCGGCTCGTCAAAGACTGGTACACCCGTCTTGGGCGGTAGTCCTGCACTCGGCACACCAGGTGGGAGCAGTACCACCAGCACACCCTCTAAAGTGAGCTCATAGCTACTGTCTCAGAACGAGCCTAGCACTAGCTGACATACGTCGTTGTAGTCAACACCGAGCAAGAAGAAGGGCAAGAAAAAGTGACCTGTGGTACAAAGTTTTAGGTAGAACTATGTACAGCCGCGTTATGCATACAGGCATGTGCTTTGCAGATATGTCGCTCTCGAGTAACAAACGTGATTTGGCGGCGGGCACGAAGCCGCCTCGCAAGTGTAATGACTCATGATAGAACCGCCACATATAAGCGGAGTCACTAACTTGACGCAAGCAACGTGGACAATGACGCGGCGATAGACACCCGGTGTATTCAGAGTGCAACCAATCATTGTACTGCAATCAATGTGCTGGACAGCTTCAAGCGCAACAGGAGACAAGGCACAGGGATGGCATCGGTCGACCATACGACCCGGCAATATGGAAAAATAAGTATCAAAAACGAACATCCCCTTCGTCCCCCTGACCGATGAAAATCTACCGCCACCAGGTACTACAGCTAACAAGAAACCCTCGATGAGTGGGTGCGATTTGCTTAAGCACCGAAACCGTAAAGGGTTCGGCCTTGCCTCTTGAGAGCGTAGACGACGTCGAGGGAGGTGACTAAACGGGTCGAGTCAGTCATGTACTCTTTGCGATGATACTGGAAAAGGCTGCTCACCAGTCTTTCTCTTGGCGTGCTCAGTGTAGGTGACCGAGTCACGGATGACGTTCTCAAGGAAGATCTTGAGGACACCGCGGGTCTCCTCGTAGATCAGGCCTGAGATACGCTTGACACCACCACGACGGGCCAGACGACGGATAGCGGGCTTGGTAATACCCCTGCGCGAAGGGTTAGCTAATCGTACCGAGAAATGATTGGTAGGTAGGAGGCTTACTGGATGTTGTCACGCAAGACCTTCCTGTGTCGCTTGGCACCGCCCTTGCCCAAACCTTTGCCACCCTTTCCGCGACCAGACATTGTATAAGTAGTTGTTGGGGTGGTGGTGGTGAACTCCGAAGAGATAAGTTGATGAGATGTGAGAAAGTGTGGATGGGAAAGAAGAGAGAAGAGGGAGATGTGGGAATAAGATGTGGGTTTATAAGTGCGTCGTCGTCGTGCGTGGTAATCGTTATCCCGTGTTGATTGCCCGCTGGTACTGATACAATAGCTTGTTAGGGTCTAATCAGAGTGGCAAATCCAATTCCCCGATCCAAAACAAATAAAAACACATGATTCGGCGATATAACCGTTAGTGCACGGCGTTATAATCCACAATCAATCATCGACTCACGTGACTTCACTGATTTCCATCTCTTCTTGATCTTGATTTATCGCCGCGGTGCTTTCCGCGCGTTCCCTATGCAACCCTTTGTAACCCTCAATGTGACTGTTGCGCTTGTGGCTTGTGCTTCAATGCCTCGCCGCATGTCTCATGCATACACCCTTACAGCCCAGTGCTCCCTGTCCTGATGCACACTCTCCGTCCTCAACGTTCAAAAGTGATGCTGTCATCGTTTTCGTCGGGATCTGCTGCATCACCCCGCTGTTTCTCTTTGATGCGTGTGCTGGATCACACTATGAGTCACCGACACACCCGCAGGCTTAGTACACAGATTGGACAATGACGTGGGCTTATGGCTATGTGCTTCGCCGTAATGGCTACTTCTCCATGACATGAGCGTGAATGACGAAATTAACGCGCCTAATTGTATACGAATCTGTAACGGCGTGTTCAGTATAGGGGTCAACCGTTACTTATGTCGTGGCGTGCAGAGCTCGTGAGCGAGTGCAGCATATGATATCGTGATCAGTGCAGCCTGGCAGGCGCTCGGTTATCGTGGCAGTCAATGATGTATGCCATTGTGTGTGAAACAGTGCGGATTTACGAGCTTTGCAGATCTGGTTCAGTCTCGCAATGTATGAGTACAGCAGACTCCTAAAATATATTCATGATGATAGCGCTACGTCGACGAGTCGAGGTGCGGTGTGACGATGACCGCGTAGCGATGCGGACTGGCTGTGGGCTTCTCGCTTTTGAGTGTACGTTGAGGCGGCTCCCGTGTATCAGCCAGTTCGATTGCTGTGATGTAGGATATGAAACAGCGGATCGCGGCTCTCGTTGACTCTGTGTACGACGCAACGGCATCGGGGCACTGACACGACCTCTTCTCCTTACAGACATCATGGATGATGAAATTTGACGAGCACGATCATTCTCGTTGCAATGGCAGTGACAGGTGGATAATCGCCGCTGACGCTTTGCTGCACATCGCCAGTAAGTTTGTCACAGTATTTGCCGGATGGTGTGATGCCTGTTCCTTGAGTACGAGAAGGCTCAATGATGGCACGGAGCGGGCATTGCACTCCTCGGACAGACCGTAAGGAAGAGTGAGAGAGTCCTCGAAAATTCTAAAGCGTCTACCACAATCGTCCATTGCTTGTGAAGTGGCCACGTTTTGTTCAGCAGTGTAGGCAACTTCAACATAAAACTTATGTTAGGTGTCCGCGTCAGCGCATGGTATCAAGCGTATTCCGAGCGAGTACAGTATCTCTTCCGGAATGCGTGTGCGATCATGCGGCTCAGTTGTGACGGTTCGTTTGCTCTGACAGCGAGCAGCCAAGAGTCATTATCGATTGGATTCTTCAATATATGAAGATCGACTTCAGCAAGTGTTTCGGGAATATTGCAGAGCATGTGCAACGCTATCAACGGAGAGCATTCGTCTGGATATAGCGAAGCGTACCCATCCTGCCTATCTTCTCGAGCAGACAACTTTTTGGATCCAGATGGACAGCATGGGGTAAGTCACACACGATAGTGTCGAGAGACATACTGCGTGTTGCTCGAGTGCAGCTTCGCAGAGAGCCACTCTATTCCAACACAAGTCGTGATTCCCATCCAACATTGTGTAAGTGATAGTCTCGCAGGGCGGATAGACCTTGAGGACAACCTGTTTTTTGCCGACCTGCTGCAGCCTATCCTGTTCACAAATCAACACATGATACACTCGGGGTGCCATTTCAAAGGTCGACAATGCAAACCACACATGGTAATTTGCTGGCCACACGAGGTCTCCTTAAGACCTCCCAGTTCCCGATCATGGATAAGCTCTACATATATAGTTCTCGGCAGGCTGAGCTTGGCCGAAACATCCCCAACATTTGTCGGCAACACCACGAGCAAGACTGAAATAATGTTGAATGCCACAGGAATTCTTTACAGTATTCAAGCTAAGAAAACGATCATTACTTTACACGCGCGGCGAACCAGACTATCTCGACGTCGTCAACATAAGAAAGCCCTTTCAGCTCTAGGCTCGTGCGCGAGAATCTGCACTGCTCAAGTCAGGTTTGTTGCGCGAGTCCTCTTTGCAGTTTCAGGCAACCGCCTCAAATCTGTATTATTGTACACCAACAAAACAAAGAAAACACATCGATGATTTCTCTACACTACACGCATTTTCGTTCTGGCCAGGCCGTCAAAGCAGCAGCTAGCACTGTACTCGGACCATACTACAGACAGGTGCTGCAATCAGTAGCCAGTGCATGCATCGCAATACCTCACACGATTTCAATATTCCCTCCCCTAGCTACACTCCGCCTCGCCTCGTGCTAATCTCGTGCTGACCTTGTGGTAATCTCGTGCAATTGATCCCGTCCAAGCGGCGCGTGCCTCGCTCGCCGTCTTGCTGGCAGTCAGTCTATCATGTCCGAGTATCAGTCGCGGTTGATGTGAAGTCTGATAGCAACAAAACATTGCATCTCGACGAAGCGACTACGACTACGACTGATACTTACGACGCGACGAGACGATAGACAGCCTTCCTGAAAGTACGAAGCCTGAGAGCGAGTTTAACGCGAGCTACTTCCTATTGATCTGGTGCAAGATATATCAACCAGTCTAACATTCACCACAATGGTAAGTCCCCCACTGCGAAAATGAACACACAAACCAAGACCTCGCCGCTGACTGCTGACTTTCCTGCCCGTACTTATCACCAAATAATCCTCACTCGCCAAATCGTAACTACCTCCCAATCCCCTACCTCCCACCTCTATCTTTCCTATGTCATGATGCGATAACACGAACGAACGACCACAGCCTACCAACGCGGACATACGACGCAAGAACGCCAACTTCGCCGCTCGGGCACAGGCAGGCAAGAAGACTGCGCGACCCGCACGATCGACCCAGAAGCGGAGTGTCGCGACGTGGGTTTTGCTCGGGATGGGATTCTTGTTAGTGGGCGGTAGTGAGTGTCGGTTTCCACTCTGTACCCCATCCTTGGTGTTGATGGATGGTTCTGCGAATGGCATGCTGATTGTCCCGTGTAGCCGTCGTCGAGCTGCTGCGGCTCATCTTCCTCGGATCGTTCTGATCGCAAATATACGTGATATAGAGGTCAGTCGACAGTCCTTTGTTACACCGGTTCGCGTCTGGTCGTAGCTGACATGCAATGCTTGCTCGCAGTTCAGCGTTGTTCATAGCTTCTCACCACATGTACGATACCACACCTGCACTATCACCACTTCAGCGCTGGGCCATTCTATGCCATCAGCTCCGCCATGTTGACCGTTCAAGAGGCAGAGCAGCTATCTCACCCTGACCGGACAGCATCACCTTCTTTAAAGTCGAATGATGCTTGCTGACTTGCCGATCCTGATGACATACATGGTAGATACGAAATGCAGGGTATACTAACACACTATAACACTAATACACAAACAACTACATTGCCACCAAGTATCTCGTACCAGCCCTCCGCATCAAGCATTGGCGATCCCCTCTGTATCTCTCATCTGTGGCGATACTCCTTCGTCCTTGTCCACGAAAGTGACGAGCTCAAGCTTCCAGTCCAGTATTTCTTGCTAAAACATCCATCAGATATCAGTCTGATCCAAGCAAGCGCGACGACCAGCTCACCTTCTGCCACAGCCCGCCGCACGCCGCCGTCATACCCAGAAACCACCCCTTCCCACTCTCGGCAGCAGGAGGAGACGGAATCACCACATCGCAAACTTCGACTTCGACTGGACTCCCACCGCTCTGATCGGCCGGGACGGCCAAATACCCTTTTAGCCGTCTTGATCCACCATCGTAGAACAGCTCGAGGGCGTACGCCCGTCCGTCGCTTAGGAACGGGATGGTGCCGGGCGACGTGCACGCTATGGAATGCTTGTGGTGCGCGTGGGGTGGACTGTGGACTGATATGTGCGGTGTGGGCGGATCGTCGGCGTGATCCTGCGTTCGATACGTGTCGACTGTAACACGAGACAAAGATAGGTCAGCAAGTCAGTCAGAACAGTCGAGAAGGCTGTGGCTGCGGCAGACGAATGGCACTCACTTTCAATGGCGAAATCGCCCTGATCGCCTAGACCAGAATACCCCAGCCCAAATCCCCCTCCACCAAGCTTAGGCTGCGGCGAAAACACGATCGCTATCCCATCCGCCTCCCCCGCGCCAGGCGGCGAAGTCAGTCGGAACGTCATGCTGAAGTGAAATTTGTCATCCTGCGAGATCGGGGTAGGATAGAAGACGGAAGCTGTTTGGCCTGGCCCGGACGTGAGTACTAATCCGTCATTTGAGAATTCGGCGGAGCCGAATACGCGGAGCTTGCTACGTGGGACTTCAACCAGAGTCGAGCCTGAGCAACATTGATCAACACTGCACCAGAAGCCCGTCATTTTAGCGTCGAAGCAATGACTCACTCGCGATTCTGGGCTTAACCACTGATGTCGAGCTCGAGCCAAGCTCGGATCTCATCGCTCTCCACTCTTCGGGACCAGACGTGCGTCCGCCCATCTCCATCCGCTCAGCTTCGGCGAATCGACGACCTTCATCCCCGATCCACAGCGCTTGAGCTTGGTCCATAGCGGCGAGTTGAGCTCGCTCCGCTGCATCATCCATCCGTAAACGGATCCCAACAGTGTGGGCGTATAGGAGCTAATACGGCGTCAGCTGGTGTTTGGCAAGCACAAATCACAACATGGCTGACCTACCCGTTGCAAGTCTCTCTCGTTCCATCCCCTTGCCTGTCGCCTGCCACGACATGCGTCGTCGTAGTCGTCCACGTACGCGCGAGTAACGTCTTCGGCGCCGTGTGCTCCGAACGCTCTGCGACGATTTCATCATGAGCTGCCATTCTTCAGTAGTGTAGATGCGTAAGAGATCTTACAAGCAATAAGCCTGCTTCTTCCCCCATCCTCTAGCATACAGTAAAGGCTTGTTGATGACTCCTTCGCTATACGTACCGCGCATATCAGTCTAGTCTAGCAGCCATCGTGTAGCACACAAATGGACAAAGAAACGAGGGAACACACCTCGGATCGACGTGGACCCAGTGCTTGAGGGAAGGCGACCAGTACTCGCACCAGACGTGATCCTCCGAATTCCATATATACCTACTGTGCAGCTCCAATCTTGCTTTCTCCGCGAATCCCGTTCTATATGGTGTGGCTGAAGCAGCAGCGCGGAGGAACGCATAGAAAAGATGCGCGAACTCCCCACACCGTCCTTCCCGAGTGCGCAATAACGGCGCTACACTGCCATATCGCACGAACCGCCTCAGCCCACCACAGCCCTCTTTACTGCATGCATGTAGCTCAACGCGGCCGCCTCCCTCCTGTCGTTCTTGCGGCGTAGGCTCGCCGACGCCGGTACTGGTCGTCGGCCCAGAGCAGGTCGGACAGAGGATCGGGTCGACCCATCGCATGTAGCTCTGCTTGAACCACCGTACGAGCGATAGGACGTAGGCGTCCTCCATCCCGAAAGGGGTGAATGGCGGATGAGACTGTAATCTTGAGATCTCTGCAGTCATGTCGGGCAGGAGGGATTGTAGCTCGTAAACTGTCGTGTTGCCCATACTGGGCTGTCGGGCAATCAGATAAGATATGAGGTCAGCTGTTGTCCTGAGCTCAAGTTGAATAGGCGGTCACGCTACAGTAGCATATAACGAAAAGTAAGATCCGAGTGACGGAGACGGGGAACCAGGAATAAGGAATAAGGAGCAGGAAAACGACGACCAACGTACATCGTGGCGCATACTATGCGTCCGGAGATTATCTATCGTCCCCTGCAACTGCCCATTTACGGGCCTCCTCCCCGCCTGTCTCTGAACAAAGGAGACTAATTGAGAGCGATACACATCGTTGATCCGATCCCAGAATTGTCGGATTTCGTATGAATCCCTTATGCTCGGCGTTCTCAATTCTGGGATACTGGTATAGATCCCAGCGGTCAGAGCCGAGGCGATGTACTGGATGATGGGCTGGTGGGATTCGTCATGCCTCGACCAGAACGGGCCACTCGGCGTGTTCATTGCTCTCCCGCTCAGCTGTGGCTCAGTGGACGGTGATGAATTAACTGTCAATAATGTATAATGTTCGATGTACCATCAACGCTGCTGGAGACGATCAAGTGTGCTCGCGTTCAACGTCATGTACTAAGGCACGTTTCAGGTCGTTGCGGTGCTCGCCGCCAAGACTTAACCGGACAAAGGCTTTAAACGGAGTAGATGCCTGACTTGTATCGTGTATGCATATTTTTGCGATCTCGTTGATCGAGTATAACTTTGTCTATTGACATCTGGTCAAAAGCTGCTCCTCATGTCATCCCCATCGCCGACGGTAACGCTAAGCTCGTTCCTTCTTCAGCAGCTTTTCGAGCTCAGCCAACTTTTCCTTTAGAGCCTTGACTTCCTGGTGCACCATCGCGCCTTCGGTGATAGCGGTGCTAGCGGAACACATCGTTAGCGAATTGAGTCTTGTGATTTAGTGCAGCTGCGACTTACTTGGGGAAGACTTTGATCAAGTCCTCGAATTTGACTTTTGAGATCTCGCCCTGGTCGTCGTCGTCGCAATTGGGATCTTCAATCTTCGGATCGCCTTCTTCGTCAGGCGCCGGACCGTTGAAGTATGCTCTGAGCCGTCGGTCCTTCGCGTGTCCGATTTGCGATTCGAATAGCGCTATCATCGAGAGGGGGATGAAGAAGATGACCAACATGAGGTATCTATTCACCTTGACGTAGTTCTCTTGCGACAAGACCCATCTGCGCCAGTCATCAGATCAGTATTCTTCTCCGACTGAACAGAGAACTCTGCTTACTCCCAAGGTGCGATGAAGAAAGCCTCGATAAGGTTGAAGGGTGCAGGGCTACAGACTCGTCAGTTGGGGCCAGCAAGTGTTGCTGCTCTCACTACTCACTAGACGAACGAGTCTGGCGCCCGGATTCTGAAGACTATTCAGCAAGCGGTCCACACGCGGCCTCATCACTGCCGGAACTCACAAGTCGATCGTTTTATGAGCTTGAAAGACCAGCCACTCGTCGGTCTCATTGTCCGTCACATCGCTATACGCGCTGTTGAAGAGCGCAATAAGGATGTTAAGCAGAATGATCGAAGCCACGAGGTTCCAGCCGTAGTAGACAATCAGTCCAAATGGGTATCCGTAGCGCTCGGAAGGCGAATCGAAATCCGGCGAACTGCAAAGTCCAGATGTCAGTGTGATGTCTCACCGTCTAACGACCGTAGTGATGTCATTTACCCGAACAACGCCTGGACGAGGCTCTGCACAACGGGGCCTGCACCGCCACTCTCTCCATCAGCAGCATCGAGAGCATACAGGGACTATACTTGAGTGTTAGCCGGGACACTTGCCCACTTCACTTCGACATACCTGCACGAATCCGATAGCCATGATAGCAAGCAGGATGAAGAAGATCGTGCTCTCTCTAAGCATCCGGGCAACCACGACTTGCAGGGTTCCAACCTGAAAGCCGAAGTCAGAACTGCTTTGCTCGGGCTCAGCGAGGGTTTATTTACCGTCTTCCAGCCGTCGAATACGGTCAACTAAGATACATAGACAGGCTTGAGTCAGCACAGATCGCGAATGAGAACGAGTCGAACTGACCAGCTTCATCCAGATGAACGGCGCCACACAGCTCAAAACTTGGAAACTCCTGAAATGGAGCATCTGCGCTTGTTCGTCTTTGTCCTTGCCCAAGCTCAGCCCAGCAACTCTCAAGGCGAAGGCAGCGAGCAGGAGCACGTCAGTCAAGAAGCTGACGACGGACCAGAAGCCCTGTTTGTTACTAGTATCAGCCGCTGCGGGTCGAGGCTGGCGATATGGGTACTAACAATGGTGAGCAACGGTCTGGGGGCGATGCGAATTATCTGTGGGTCGGTCATGTCAGTCGTGTCTTCCGTAACGAGTATCAACGACGCACCTTTGACATCTTCACGATCTCTACCCGCGAGAAGAGGAGGTTGGTAAGCATTCCTGATCATAAATCCAAGCATTTCAAGCCAACCTTCTAGGATGAACGACCCAGCCATCAGATACAGGATGAACTCCGCCGCATCGATATTGTTGGCGGGGTCGAGTGTGTCGAGGGGACTGGACGACTAGGCTCAGTACACGTGCAATGGAGTGTTATCTTGATAGGCTCACCTTTGTACACTGATCGAGTAGACTGATGATGGTGTCTTGATCAGTCACGTACTTCCAGCGAACGAATCGCGACGTGGGGATAACTCACCGAGGAGAAAGACGAGCCAAACAACCATTCGGAAGATAGCTTGATATCTCGGCACCGAAACTCGATCGGGGTTGAGGTGATCCCAGAACCCGTTGTTTTCGGTGATTTCGTACGGCACATAGTCGATATCGAGATTATCGTTGTTCTTCTGGACCCAGTCGCCTCGCCAGAGCGAGTTGACCACGTGCTGAGCCTCGGTGGACGACAGGAAGATCTATTGCATTCGCTCCCAATCAACTCTCGCACTCCGCAGGTCGCTTGTGATGACGGGGCGGTTTTAGATGAGCTGGAGAGACAGGACGCACGCTGCAATGCCCATCAATGGCGGTTTCTAGTGCGCTCGTAGCAGCTGAGATATCCCCGTCGCTCTCTTTGTACCTGTACCTAGTCGACATGACTGATTCCAGTCGGTCGAGAGCGAGATTGTGCACGATACGCCTAGCCAAGACTTCCGCAGCCGTAGCGCGACACATGTTCTCATCGTAATCTGCGGGATTGTCTAAGGCTGCTTGAGTGAAGGATCCCTTTGCGCGGAGTAGACTGGAAAATCAGTCGTCAGCGGGAAACATCGATGAAGCAATGCTCGGTACTGGCAGCTCAACTCACCAGAAGGGGATAGCCTCTTCGAAGTCTCCACCAGCTTTGGCAAAGGCCTCAATGACCTCTGGGGTAATGATACTGCTGGTAGCATCCGAGATATCGGATTCCTCGACCTCCACTGGGAGCAGACGCACAACGAGCGCTTTGCATCGCTTGATGAGCTCTGTCGAGGTCAGGTGAGACAGATTAGCTGAGTCGGGGCGGCTCCTTCCAATGAGAACTGACTATTGATAGTATCCTGTGCAATACGAATCAGCTCCAAATCCGCGCTTTATATGGTAGATGCGAGCTTACGGGTTCCGGTACAACAGACCTTCCACTGATGATGGACCGTTGGTCCTCGACAGCCTACCAAGCGAAGAGCATCAGTTGCTACGTCGACCGCCAGGCGTAGGTAGGATACTCACCAGTGCGTCGCCCATGTTTACTGCCAGGTTGCTGTATACTAGGCTGTCTGTTGTGAACGATGAAATGAGCAATGTCAAGCGTCAAGTGTATAAATAAGATGCACGTCCGCTGCGACTCTTTGCCAAGCAAATTCGTTTTTGCGCGTATCATGACGTTGTTGAAACATGACCACGTTTACTGGCCAGGCACGGGTCTGACGTCAGGAATACACAACATCACAATAATAGCACAGCTATTGTAGAATACTCGTGGCTGATGGTAGCGAGAGCATACTTGATCATTGTCAGAGTAACAACGGCGACTTGACAGGTATCCACATCCTCCTACAGCGAAACTGGCAGTCACGATGGGTATACTGAACAAATTCAAAGACCACCTCTCCTCTTCCTCGCCGTCGTACGACTTCCCCTCAGCCCCAGCTACGTCGGCATTAGACGCAAAAGCGATCATCCGATATCGGAAGCAGCACGGAGTGAATCTAGGCTCCTGGTTCTCCCTCGAACGATGGATCGCTCCTCATGTCTTCCGTAATGCGGCAGCACCAGGTCAGAGCGATTATGATGTCGCGCGAGGAAAGGACGCCAAGAAGGTCATGGAGGAGCACTGGGATACCTGGATCACGGAGCAGGACTTCCAGTGGATTGCCCAAAGAGGTTTCAATAGCGTTAGACTGCCTGTCAGTATGACACATTACCTCAATCTATCCTTGAGCGCCATCACTGACACAGTCATGACAGATCTCATACTACCACCTCTGCGGTCCGCTGCCCGAAGTGCTGAAAGGAACCGACTTCGAGGCATATCACCACGAATTCGAAGGAGCTTGGGGCAGGATCAAGCGGGCCGTGGAGCTCGCCGGTTCTTACGGTCTTGGTATCTTGATTGGTATGTCACGCCAAGACCATTTCCATCGAGGAGCCAGCTGATACAACGGGTGCTGAATAGATCTGCATGGCGCTGCTGGCGCCCAGAACACCGATGGTGAGTCTGGTCACGAGTACGATGCGAAGAAGCTGACCAGAACCACAGCTCATTCCGGCCTATCCAGCGGCAAGGTCTCCTTCTGGGACTCGCATGCGAACCAGGCGTCCACATCGCTAGCGCTCCGCTACTTGGCTTCGCAATTCGCTTCTGTCCCTCACGTAGTAGGCTTGGAACTGCTCAACGAGCCGCAGAACAACGGTAAACTGCAAAATTGGTATCAGAAGACTATCGACGAAGTTCGTTCGGTCGCTGGACCGGACTTCCCCATCTACGTTTCCGACGCTTGGGATACGAACCATTATGCTTCCTTCGTCGGATCGCGGTCAGATTTCGTCGTACTGGACCATCATCTCTACAGGTGTTTCACGGGGGACGACAAGCACAAATCCGGGACAACTCACGCCCACGAATTGCTGGGCGGCTTCAAAGGCACCTTCGCATCGCAGAGCGATAACGCAAAAGGCAGTCTGGTCGTAGGCGAGTGGTCTGCATCATTGGACAATCAATCGTTCCCACCTGGAATTTCGGACGGGGACAAGGACGCCCAAAGAAGAGAATTCGTTAGAGCCCAGTTACAGCTGTTTGACGAGTGCGCGGCGGGCTCGTGGTTCTGGACGTACAAGAAGGGCGAAGGCTGGGATGCGGGCTGGTCTGCCAGAGATGCGAGTCAGGCGGAGATCCTTCCGTCTTGGGTGGGCAGTAAGCAGTTCAAAGGCCCGCCCCCTGAACAGGTCAAAAACAAAGAATTGCAGGAAGCCCACAGTGAGCAGACCGTTTATTCAACCTAAAGAATGCGCAACATCGGTGTTGACTGGCATTAATCAGACGCTCACTCGTCGTACTGGGGCTCACACGGTGGATCGCCTGATCCGTCAGTCTTCGCGCCGGGCTTCTCGCAAGGATGGGACGACGCCTTACTCTTCTTCTCCTCTGGCAACTCGCCAAGCGAGCTAGGATTCGTCGCGCCATGGGCAGCTAGACGAAGGGTAGAATTCGAGCACGGTGGCAAAAAACTCGGTAAAGCTGCTTGGGAGTGGGAGCATGGATTCAAGCAAGGTGTAGTATCGGCCAAGAAAATATGTCTCGGTTGATCAGTCGGTACGAGTGCCAAGTACAGGTGAGGTATATCCGTTGTGCATATAGACAGTAGTGTGTATCTAGATATGTATATTACGATTGTTCGTATGGGTGGCGATGTGAATGTATGCGCCCTTTCAATCGACCATAATCCACAGCATAAGCAAAAGAACAAGGCCGAAATCCATAGGGTGCAAAAGTCTCTTTTTCCCTCCTCTTGAGAATCTCGCCGTGGAGATCGAGGCGAAACCTTTCAGTGAGGGGGAGTTGAGCGAGTGCCCAGTAGAATGACAGAGTGACAGAATGGCGTGAGAAGACGAATGCAGTTGATCTCAACATGTACAGCATTGAGCACAAGATGCATGATAAAAAGAACACGATGAAAGCTAGAATCAAACTAATTCAAGGTCAGCTTATGTCAATATCTTTGCAAACGGGCAAGGGCAAGGACAAGGACGATAAGATTGTGGGAGCTCCGATACCGTTGAAGTTGGTACGCGCATTCTCCGAAGAGTAACACAGTGTGAATACGATTAGGACTTTTCTCTCTTCATAGCTCCATATGTGGGGTGAGGGGATGATGTGTAGCAGACGAAGAAGTAGATGGATGTACTCACATATATGTATAAAGGCGAAATGTTGATGAAATAGTTGTACGCTCAGAGTCGACCTCGGCCGCACCCCGCAGCGTCGCATAGACTCTGAGCCAGTCTTCCCAAGTCGCCAAAACGGCTCGTTGGGCAATACAGTCCTCTGCTCCGTCCCTCACCTTTTTAGGGGTAAGAGGAGGAGCAAGAGAGACGAGAGACTACGCTCTTCCACGGGTTGACTCATGCGAGACCAATCGCACAGCCTTGCAGAGCTGGCGGAGGGACATGATCGACTTCGTCAACGCCCATCCTGACGTACACCCATTCTCCCCCTCCCCGAAGAGAGAGAGAATACAGATGCAGAGGTGCAGAATGCGCGAGGAAAGTGATGCGGACACACTCCTGGTCACGGATCTAAGAACCGCGGGTGGGGCGGGGCTGGGGATGGGCGTGATAGGAAGAAGAAGAGGACTATGGGCGAGGTAGACGTATGGGTTGCATGCTGCAGTGACCAGTCAGAATAGTAAGAAAGTATATGAGATGGGAAGAGGAACATGAGAACGAGAAGACAAAAGCTTCTTTATAACTTGCAAGTCAAGAGCAAAGCGATCAGCAATTTGGTGTGCGGGTGGATGCCACACTGCAGGTAACGCCGCCGCAAATCCCGCTCAGATGTGATGGTGCAGTTGGACCTTATTTGTCACACCCATATTGTCACTCATGTGATGCTCGGTGATGAGGGATGCATCGTCACGCTACAGGACACCTAGTAAGCCAAAACAGCATAGCTTCGGTGTGAGAACCCTTCCACATCTTTGTCTACCGTCTCTCACCGCAACACGTATCGCGTTCTCCGTGCCGACCCAGACTATCACCTTGTTCGACAGTCCAGGCAGCGAAAAGTAGCGGTACCGCTCTTCCACACGGTTCAAGCTGCTCAGGGATACTCGCATCGTCATCTACATCTCTCTTCGCCGCTGACAAAGTCGGATTGCTGCTTAGCCCATCATGGTTAGTATACCCTCGTGCAGCTCTCATCATCACGCGTACTATCTACTGCTACATGCAAGGCAGCTTCCATCGCAGCTGTGCTCGATCATAGCCGTGAGACCGTAGGCTGACATCGCACATAGCAGCAGCAACAAAGCGATGTCACAGATATCATCATCGACGAAGGACCTGCGCCGGTAGAAGTGGACGATCTGCCCAATGTAGCGGACCGTGAGTTTCAGAACATCGATGGGCCCCCATCACGCCTCGCTGACATCTCATAACCGATGAACAGACGAGGCATACGCGGCAAAGGCGATGCCAGATTTGGGTCTCGAGATTGAGGACTTTCAGGCGCAGACATGGCGAATTGAGCATTGGAGTCAGCAACCGAAACGGATAGTAGGACCAGAGTTTAGCTGCGGTGGTCACAAATGGTCAGTCACCCGTCTCGGCGTGACGATCAACTTCAGCTAACGAGGAGCATACTATTCAGGCGGATCCTCCTGTTCCCGCAAGGCAATGCGAATGGACAACCGAATGACATGGTCTCGGTCTACCTCGACTACGCCAACCCCAAGACAGCACCAGAAGGATGGCACGCATGCGCTCAGTTCTGCTTGGCAATCTCAAATCCGTGGGACCCAACCATCCAGACCTCAAGCCGTGAGCTATTCCATGCGCGATAATATCACGAGAGCATAGCTGACACCACTTTGTGCAGATGCTCATCACCGTTTCGTTGCCGAGGAATGTGACTGGGGTTTCACACGTTTCGTTGATCTACGAAAATTATACACACCCGACGCCGCCAACGGCAAGACCCGGCCCACTATCGAGAACGACGAAGTTGAGATTACTGCATTCGTGAGGGTCTTGAAAGATCCCACCGGCGTTTTATGGCACAACTTTGTCAAGTGAGTTTCAAAGACAGGCCTTCTCGGAGCAGTGAGCTGATACGGCCCATTTAGCTACGACTCAAAGAAGGAGACTGGACACGTTGGGTTGAAGAACCAAGGAGCGACGTGTTACATGAACTCGCTCCTCCAGTCATTATTCTGCACCAACTACTTCCGCAAAGTGAGCCGCGATGGCTTTCTGCCTGTTCACCTGGTTGATGCTGACGCCTTGCTAGGCTGTTTACCAAATACCGACGGAACACGATATTCCCTCAGAATCTCTTCCACTTGCCCTCCAACGCGTCTTCTACCACCTCCAAACGTCTCATCAACCCGTTGGAACTACAGAACTCACCAAATCGTTCGGCTGGAAATCCCTCGACTCCTTCATGCAGCACGACGTGCAAGAGTTCAGTCGTATCTTGCAGGACAAGTTGGAGATCAAGATGAAGGTGCGATAGCATATCATATACTCCGCGCCTCTGCTGACAAATCATGTAGAACACGCCTGCGGAGGGAGCCATTCCTAAGCTGTTCAAGGGGTCAATGAAGAACTACATCAAATGTATTGACGTGGACTTCGAGTCATCAGTGGTTGAGGAGTTCTACGGTGAGTCACTCGATCCCACTCGTTCACGTCCACTGACATGCTATCAGATATCCAACTTACTATCAAGGGTATCAAGAACCTGCGAGATTCTTTCCGGGAATATGTGTCCGTTGAGACCCTTGACGGCGAGAACAAGTACCAAGCAGAGGGATACGGCCTGCAGGACGCGAAGAAAGGTGTCATCTTCAACGCTTTCCCGCCCGTGCTGCATCTGCAGTTGAGACGATTCGAGTATGATGTGGAGAAGGATGCTCTGGTCAAGGTCAGCAGAGATCCTGGTTTCACCGGACAACGCAGCGGCTGACAGATGACCTGCAGATTAACGACCGTCACGAGTTCCCCTACGAGATCGATCTGGGAGAGTTCCTGGACGAGACCGCCGATCACACAGTTTCTCACGTGTACAAGCTGCACGGTGTCCTGGTGCACTCTGGAGACCTGCACGGTGGACACTACTTCGCCCTCATCAAGCCCGAGAAGGACGGTAGATGGTTCAAGTTTGACGACGACAGAGTGACGCCTGTGACGGACAAGGAGGTGCTCGAGGACAACTACGGTGGTGATATGCTCAACGGCCTTATCCCTCCTCATCAACGAACGCAGGCACGAACACTGAAGAAGTTTACCAACGCGTACATGTTGGTGTATGTCCGGGAGACAGAGTTAGATACGGTCATGGCGCCTTTCACTGAGGCTGACACCCCTGCTCATCTGAGTGAGTCGCTAGCCAGTCGCGAACACAGATCAATACTAATGGTTTTGCAGAGGCTCGACTCGACGCCGAGCGGGAGCAGCTGGAAGCGAAGCGCAGGGAGAAGGACGAGCAGCACCTCTACCTCACCGCCAAGGTCATCACCGACGAGATCTTCTCTAGACATCAAGGCTTTGATTTGGCCTCGTTCGACGACAAAAACTTGCCTGCGACCGAGCTGCCTACTTTCCGAGTGGCTAAGACCGAGACTTTCTTTACCTTCAAGCAGAGGATAGCACAGTATTTCAAGATCTCAGAGCGTGACTTCCGCCTCTGGGTCTTGGTCAACAGGCAGAATAAGACTGTTCGACCTGATGTGCCTATACACGATAGCGAGAATTCGCAAAGTGAGTTTTCTAGTAGCGCTCGGTCTCTGTACGAGCGTCCGCTGACTTGCTTCTAGCCATGGACCACATTCGCAATAGTATGGCAGCTCGCGCTGCGGACTTGAGATTGTATCTCGACTATAACCCTGATCATGCCAAGTTCAACGCCGTGAGTACTTCGTTATCAGCGAAGGACCAGTCTGACTCGTTTCTGTTTCTGACTCTCTCTGCAGCTCCACGCCGATCCTAACAACCCTCCCATCATGATCTTCCTTAAATGGTTCGACTGCTCCCGCCAGACCCTTTTGGGTCAAGGGAAGGTGTTTGTCAACAAGAATAACAAAGTCACCGACTTGCAGGGTGTCATTCAAGAGAGAATGGGCTGGCCCTCTTCCACTCCGATAAAGCTGTATGAGGTTCGTCTCTTCCTGTATGCCGTCTTGATTAAGTCTTGCTAATCAATGCTCTTTTGCAAACAGGAGATCAAGGCTGGCATGATTGAAGGGATGAAGACCAAGCAGACATACCTGCAGAACGAGATACAGGATGGTGACATCATCTGTTACCAGGTTGACATGACCGACAAGGAGTAGGTGGACCTTTGCTTTGCACTGATCGCATGATACTGATTGCTTCGTGATTAGGGTCGCCGATCTGGAAGCACAATCCCTCTACTCCACTGTCCCGCAATTCTACGACTTCTTGCAAAATCGAGTTTTGGTCCAATTCAAGTCTCGGTACGAGGATACCACGAACCGAGCTCCGGACTTTGACCTCATGTTGAGCAAGAAGATGACATATGAGATCGTGAGTGCTGAGTGGCCTTACGTCGATGAAGAAGAGCTTATGTACGTGTACAGATGGCACACCGCGTGGGCGACTACCTCAAGCACGACCCTCTCAAGCTCCGATTCACCTCTTCAAACCCTCAAAGCGGCACCCCCAAAGCCATCATCAAACGATCATTGAACCAAAGCGTCGCCGATATTACCCAGACCAACTATTACAGCCAACACCCCAACGTTATCATCTACTATGAGCTGCTGGATATTAGCATAATTGAGCTCGAGACGAAGAAGTCCTTGAAGGTGGTCTGGACTGGACGACAGAACAAGGAGGAGGTGAGCGGTGTTATCGTACTCCTTACAGGGAGCATCACTAACACGTGAGACGTCAGGCTACGCACCCCTTCCTTCTCCCCAAAACATGCACGTTCAGCGATGTTGCAGAGCACCTGCTACGGACGGTCAAGCTCCAAGCGGGCGGCAGTGGCAAGATTCGCATATTTGACATCTCCTCATCAGGTCGATCACAGCGAGAGTACACGAGCTCAGAGATGATTGGCAATCTGTCAGAGCCGGCGGAACTTTATGCGGAGGAGATTCCTCTCGAGGAGCTGCAAGCGGGCGAGGGAGCAAAGGTCGTCAACTTGTTCCACTATATGAGGGATCCATCAAGAACACATGGCGTGCCTTGCAAATTTGTCATCTTAGAAGTGAGTTATGACCGCTCCATGCGTATCGATGGAACGCTGACAATCGGATTGTCTGCAGAACGAACCTTTCTCAGCAACGAAGGAACGCTTATTACAGCGTATCGGAGTTACAGAAAAGGACTTTGCCAAGTACAAATTTGCCTTGGTCACCTCGACGGTGTTCAAGCAGCCCTCAGTCGTGGAGGATGGTATGTCGATGTTGTTCTCGATGTCGCAATGCAAGGTGCTGATATGCTGCTATTGTAGAGGACGTGCTGTACGACCACAAGTGGGCCGCAGACGACGCCTTGGGCCTCGACCACATTGACAAACGGCCGAACAAGGTGAACGCGGAGAAGGGTATAGTGATGAGATAGTCTGCTGGTGTGATAGAGTCCAAGGCAGCCAGCCGGTCACGTGTGGAAGTGGTAGTGGTTGCTGCGGTTGCCTCTTCATGGTTGTGTTGTGTCTTTAGTATGATCCCGATAGGTACGAGTACAGTAGCAGTGGCAGTAGCCGTTTCCCACCCTTGTTATCCGCATCGACCTACGCGTGCCTCCCTTCATATTCTTACATTGTTAATCTAACAATCAGAACCAACCCTTTTGTCTCTGTCTCTCTCGGATCCTTTCTGGATTCCGCGTTCCGCATTCCGCACTTCGTACCCATTATCCCATAACCCACCCCAAGACCCTCATTTTGCCTAGAATGGTTCGAACAGAGTAACGGTATCGAGACATGTGTCTGTATGAAAAAAGGAATGAAAATGAATTGCAGAATGCAGAATTTCCCGCGCAGTGGCAGTAGCAGCGAGCATACAGCAACAACATACTCTAGGTCCTCCGTCTTGTCTGTGCGGCTGGCATGAGAGGACACGAGCGACGTGGATCGCGCGACGCTTGCGGCGTCGCTACCGCTTCCACCGCGTTCCACCGCCTCGCCGGATAGCCGAACGGCCGAAACGAGCGGCCTTTCTCAGCTCAGATCAAGAATGTCCTCGAAACACATGTCCAGTGCCTCCCTCTCCCAACCTCAATAACCGTTGGCCCTTTGTACAAGCACAGTGTCCCTTGTGTTAGCTGTTCCCATATCCAGTACCCTGGTAGGAAGGTCGAGACTGAGACATGCTTAGCAAGCTAGTACTCAATATGCTAAATATGCATATTGCACAGTGCACGGTGCACTAACGGTTCCCAGCTCGGTCCCGGACTTGGGCGTGGGCGTGTGGCACTTAATATGACACGATGATCGCATTGTCTTCGAGTATATATACGAGTGCTGTAGCGCTACAACGATTCTCTTGGAAGTATTTCACCCATCAGTGTCCACTATCCATTGACAATTGACGTACAGTAATGCGCCAATCACTGATCACTGCCGCCACTGCCCTCCTAGGCCTGGCACTGTCTCTCGCCTCACCGACGTTAGCACAGCAATCCCCTTCAGGCAACTACACGCCATCCGTGATCGCCTGTCCCTCGAACCACACCTACGTTAGACCCGCGTCCCTCGGTCTAGCCTCCAGCGAGAAAGAATGGCTCACGAAACGAGCTACGCAAATCATCCCTTCCCTTCAAACGTACCTCGAGAATGTTCAAGTAGAAGGGCTTGACGTGGACGCTTATATCTCCGCGTTGAGGTGCAACGTTTCCGACGTCCCTGTTATCGGACTGACGCTTAGTGGGGGCGGAAATCGGGCAGAACTTAGTGATTTGGGGATGTATCAGGCGCTGGACGGAAGACATGGGCCTTCGGTACAGGCTAGGACGGGCGGGCTGCTGCAGGCTACCACTTACGTCGCTGGCCGTTAGTCCCGCTCTACCTCCTCTGCTACTTGATGTCTCCGCTGGCAGCTGACAAATCGTTCCACACCCAGTGTCGGGAGGAGCGCTAGCGCTCGTTGGCCCAGCGATCAACTCGTTCGCCCCCCTATCTTCCCTGATTAATAATGGGAACCTCAACAGCTCGTACAACACCGCCGCTTTGGCCGAAATCACCGGCAAGGCTGAACTAGGGTACAATCTGACGTGAGCATCGTCTCTCTCCCATCACTCTCAGAAATCGAGCTGAAGAAACACTCTTTTCCAGCCTCGCGGACGTCCTTGGGATCTTGTCGGGATATCATCTGTTGACGCCCATCAATGACTCGGTAACCGATCCTTTGGGCTTTACTTGGTCTGGGATCCAGCACGATCCCGCGTTCGCGAATGGTTCGACGCCGTTGCCCATCTTGGTAAGTGCGCACTGCCAGTATACCCAAGTCATCTCTGGTCATCCAACTGACGGTTCACCCCAGATGACCAACGAGGTGATCCCCCAAGGCATGCCAGGCAGCGACTCGTACACTGGCTCATACGGCACCGTTCTACTGCCACTCTCGAAGTGAGCATCATGACTTCGTCATCTATGGCATTCCCCATACTGATGATACCACAGCTCAACGACCGTCGTCAGTATTCCCATACCGCTCCGAAAGAGATATTGTAGTCGCTGACTGACCTTGCAGTACGAGTACACCCCATTCGAGTTTGGTAGTTGGACAGGCCGTGTCCAGGCTTTTGCAGATTTGCAATACTTCGGTACGCCGCTATACGGTGGTTCTCCCTCCAACTCGTCGATCTGCGTCGAGGGATACGACAATGCCGCTTTCCTTCTGGGCACGTGCATCTCGGCTCTCAACTACTGTAAGCCTAGCTTTGAGAACCAACTTCTGATTGAGCGATGTTTGATGAAGCTAACGCACGCATCGTGGCCCATAGGGGTCACTGAGACGGAGACGAATGGGACCGTCGGCCAATTCGCTAAACGCAGCAAACGCGGTTACATCCCGTACCCCGCCAACGAGGATAAGCTAGAACAAGCACGCCAAGTTGCTACTCTCTCTCCAACCGTCCTGGACTTGCCCGAGTTCGAAGAGCTCTTGGAGGCCAATCTGTCCAGTATCATATACGGCAAAGTCGTAAACCCCTTTTTCGCCTATACTCAAGGCGTGGACGACTCCGCAGCGTCCCAAGAGCAGCTATACCTCGTGGATGGAAGTGAGACCGGACAGGTGAGCTCACAGTTGCTACCATAGGCTACTTATAGCAGATGAAAGCTGAAGCTGACTGCTCGTGCTGCAGGAGAACCCCCTCTGGCCGCTGATCCAGCCCGAGAGAAAGCTCGACTTCATCATCGTTTCTGACGCTTGTGGCAGTGAACTCTCGGTGAGGTCCGACTTGACATATGCGCTGTAGTGTCGTGCTGACGGAACGACCGCACCGACAGTCTGGCTGGATGAACGGTACCAATTTCCGCAACACGTATCTGGCCGCTAAAACCTATGGTCTGCCATTCCCGACGCTGCCATCAGTCAACACCATGCTCAATCTCGGCTACACCGGCAGGCCGGCTTTCTTCGGGTGAGCATCCCTGCTACGTCTACGTCTGAAAATCAGAAAGTGATGCTGACAATGGTGCAGATGCGACGAGCCTGATGTTCCGCTCATCTTGTACGCCGCCGACTTCCCATATACCGCATACACCAACACGACGGGAGTATCGGACGATGTCCTGACCAACGCGCAAACCGAGGAACTGACGAACAACGCCATGTCGCTCATCTCACAAGACTCGGATCGTCTGCGGGCCAACTGGACATCGTGTGTAGCCTGCGCAGCTATCTACCGCTCTTTGCAGAGATTAGAATGGGAGATACCGGAAGTGTGCCAAAGCTGTTTCAGCCAGCACTGCTGGAATGGCACTGTCGACGATCGCGAGCCCAGCTTCCTCGAGCCGAGCTTGGTGCTCAATTCGTCGCTGTCTTTCGCGGAGTGGAACGCTACTGTCTTTTACTAACGGAGTTCGTCAGCTGGATCAGAGGAGACAAGACAGAAGAAGAGAGGAGATATAGAGAAGCAAGTAGCCCGTCGAATCATACAGTATAATTATCATGTGGAAAATGACAGCAGAAGAAGGACATTAGCTCGTATATGTAGATAGAGTCTCGCATGAATTATCCAAAGTTGCGCTTTCCAATACGCCTGTAACACAAGTATTCAGCCCATCGGTCGGTTGCGCGCTTGACGCATGCTATTGTCGTGTCTGCTGCTCCAATCTGCTGGACTGGAGACGTGACAAAAAGTCAGAGTCTTCCACCTCTCCATGCCAGGATCGCTATTACAGTACGGTTGTGGTAACGTTGTGAATTGAATGACAATTACAAATACACTTACGTTTTGTAGTAGAATTACGATTTGGACCTAGCTTGACGTCAGAGCTTAATTAGGCTCCATGTCATGTCGCTGTTCGCTCATGTTGACAAGTGGGTTGGCCTCGGGTACTTTATAGCAGACACACAAGTCGTACGTTCACTCGAGCTCATAGCATACTCATCTCCAGCGTAGCGATATATCATCTACACGCGATCAGAGGCGTAATCGTGATTTGTAGAAGTCAGTAGCTTGTGTCCAGCCCATACCGGACCATCTCGCCTCGCACGACCACTGAGACCGATACATCTCTCGCACGAGCACTCAGACTGAAGGACCGAGAGACTATAGGATCGACCAAACGATGCGCCTGCCATACTCCCGACCATGGCTGATCGAATTCGCAGACCAGCCCTTCTGCCCTCCGCAACTACGCCAGGCAGTTCAGGATAGTCTGACGTACCTGTGGGTTCACCGGATACCGCCTTTCCAGCGTAGAGCGCCGTACGAGGCTGCTTCGGACGTCTTGGAAGGGGTTATCAGGGACGTCCATGATGAGACTGGAGTAGAAATGTCGTCGTCGTCGACTACGCCGACGATAGATGTCATGGACTGCTGTAGTGGTGCGGGCGGGCCGGTCGCTGCGATAGAAAGGAGGATCAAGTGAGTGGATCATCTTCTTTCCGCCCTTGCACGACTTGAGCTGTCTGCGACAATTCAAGTCATATCACTTGGATGACCGGCAGCATGTCGTATAGCTATACCACGTCTAGAGCACTGCCGTCCGCATGAGCTCAGGCTGACCGCACTACAGCTCACATCGCCTCAACGCATCTCAACCCCTGATCAAATTCACCTTATCAGACATCCACCCTCCTATAACCGCATGGCAGAAACTAGCGGCTCAATCACATACCAAAACACTCTCGTACATCTCCGAATCGGTCGACGCAAGCCAGGTTGGTCTGACAAATACCAACAAAGGCATAAGTGCAGTTGGAAGGAGACACCTGAGGACGTTCTTCCTCAGTTTCCACCATTTCAATGACGAGTTGGCGAGGGGAGTGTTAGTGGATGCCATGCGCGATGCTGAGGGTATATGGTGAGTGGTCGTGAGCAGGGATCATCCTGGCAGTGAACAAAAAAGCGGGCACACCGCTGACATTGAATTGTCGTTTAGTATCGTCGAGCTGCAAGAGTTTACCCTCGGGAGTCTCATCACCATCATCATGCTCTTTCCCCTGACGCTGCTGCTGACACCTTTCCAGCGGCCATCGCCAAGTGAGTCCTAACCCACTCCTTATCACCTGCGCTTGCAGTTCAAAACAGCACATTCTCGGATACATAGGAGACCTCGAGGAGCTAACGAGATTTCCACAGCCACGCTCTTCTTCACATACATCATACCCCTAATCCCAGTCCTCCTAGTCGTAGACGGTCTGATCTCTGCGTACAGAACACGCACACCATCTCATATCCTTCACTTGGCCAACCTCGCTTCACTAAGCTTACATCTGGAAGGAGGGGACAAGGAGGAGGTGGACTGGAAGTGGGATTTCGGGAGGGAGCGGCATACGTGGCCATGGGGCGATATGGTCTGGGCTGTGGGAAGGAGGGATCGGAAAGAGGGCGATGATGGAGGGTTCACGGAGACTGATGATGGGGAGATGTAGCTGTCAGCATAAGCAAGGCTGTGTAGCAGGTGCTGAAGGGCGTGAGGACCAAGGCCAAGGAGATGGTATTGTAAATCTGTTGTCATCTTATGGGACATTTGTTATACTAGTGACGGATGTGAACTATGCACGGCGTTGTATATTAGGCCTGATCGCCGGAAGCGAATGGATGTGGAGTCAGATGAGACATAGCATCTCTGTACGCACGTAGGCGATGGAGGACTGACGAGTTATACGAAGACAAAGGCCGAATCCTTGCGTCTATGCGGGTGGACCAGGAATAGAGTGAGTGGGTTTTCAATGGTGACATGACATAGGTAGAAGTATACAAAGGCAACAGAAAGGTACATCGATATACAACAAGACAGACATGTGTATAGATGGAAAAAGATATAGGTCCCCAACACTCTCCAAAACCGATTACGAGCAAGATCATCGCGCCACGTACTTCTTCCGTGAAGGAAGAAATCAGGCGCCTCGCCTCGACAAGCGCAATGGGGTCCTCTCCGAGGAGAGAAGGAGAGCGTAATATAGCTTGGTTATCGCCAGGTAAAGTCAGACCGGGCCCTGCGTTGCGAACGCAGGGTTCCCGTAGGTATTGGAAACGGGAACGCGTCTTTGCTCATCGTGAGCGAGCACAAAGACGAACTTTTGTGTTTCTGCACCACCAACAACCAGTCATCAGCGTCCAGTCCTTCATGGCATACACTCCGTCCGTGGCTGGACAAGAGATGGAGAGATGGGAGAAAGGTAGTGGGTCAGAACTCACCCGTAAAATTGTTCAACTGAGAAAGAATGATTCGAATGAGATGCGTTTATATACTCTGGACTCTGGCACAGCAACCAAGCGACCGAGCAAGAGGAAATTTTCGGTCACGTGACACCTAAACAGCGTGTGGCAGTATTCGAGCACTATGTATTAGGCATGCAGAGCACCGTGTCCACCACGAAAGATATGCATGAGATCCTCTTCTTCGTTGAGAGCCAACTATGTACAGAGTCTGGGATCCACCTAACGCAAGTGCGCATGCCAAGGCTCCGAGTACCGAGCGTGCTGGCCAGAGCGACCGTAAGCTGCGAATGACGCTCAATGGCGACGCTGAGGAACACCTAGTCGTTTCAGACGAGTGAGGCTTTGTCGAAGCATCTTCGTATCTACGTTACGCTGTGAACGCAGCATCGAGTGGGATTGATGAGATGGGCAGTACTCGTCACTTTGGCCGTTGAAGTAAGATGACTTTGGGCTCGTCTCTCCCCTTCTCGCGGGAATCAGCTCTTGCGCGCCTATCGCCGCGGTCGTTCCTCGTATCGGCAGGTCGGTCGTAAAGATCGATTCGACCCACGTCTTTGGTGAGAGACTGGTCTCGCGTGGAAGGCCGATCAGGCCGCTGGAGAAGTACGAAGCCGCCACCACCGCCACCTGCACCTCCACCGCCATTCCCTCGGTCTCCACGAGTCCGCTCACGAGGATGACCTCTGCCACGACCATGGCCTCGACCGCCTTCGCCACCGCGGTGACCATGATGTTCTCGATGACCGTGTTCGCGGTGCTCGCGGTGTTCACGGTGCCCACGCCCATGGTCATCACCGTGACCGTGGAACGCACCTCCGCGCCCGCCTCT
>JALPBZ010000237.1:0-25977 GCA_026538355.1 Cryptococcus sp. GC_Crypt_5
ACGAGTTATATCACGGTGAGGGAAGAGCATCATTTTACGGTTGGGGGTACGTCGTTATATGCTTTTCGGATGGTCAGGACCATGCAGTAGTAGCTCGTAGGTCGGACCTCGCTCGACCAGCTGCTTCATCCGCACTCCCGAAACCGAAACTAATGCGTGTGGTGAAAAGCCCTCGAAAACGAAAAGTCCGGCCATAAGCCATGTTTCGCATTATGGCATGAGCCAAGTCTAGCAGCGATCTACTGATAGACGCGTTTGAGACATGCTTGTGGGATATTTCATCGGGTTATTGCCAAGTGCCGGCCGACCCGGGCCGCAGAGGGATCGGTGCAATCTTGCATGTAGCTTGTACCATGCAGCATGCGGCGTGTAGCGGAATCAGTATTGATCCGCAGGTAGTAACCCAGATCTGCGTGAGCGACACAGCAGGTAGCAACAGCAACAAAGATGTTCAGGTGATTTTCACGAGGTGAAACATTATTTTGAGCAAAAGGACGAAAGTGGTAAGTCACCGTCGGGATGAACCAGCATTAGGTAAAGTTGACTCTTATTGTACGATCTGGGTCGCCGGCGATCACCAAACTTGCGACAATGCTGCAAGTCTTTGCGGAAGTGCTGGTATACGAGAATATGATAGGATGGGATACGCGCTCGTCGCGGTTGTCGATCAGCACATGAGGTGGTATGCCATAAGGAAGCGTCCGTTCCTGCCTTTGTTTCAAACACTCAGCCATGGCCACCCGTCACCCGTCACTCGTCCGCATTGCTTCGTCCCTGCTATAAATGTCCTTTGATACACGGAGTGTTTCGTAGGATTCGAGTACGTGACGTGCGGTACGAGTCATGCTTGAGATTCGAGTGGGAAATCCTTTGTGTGCGGGTGTCAGACATGTGGCGTGGTGTTGCGATAAGGATGCGGATGCGGACGTGCGGACGCTTCATCGCTCGGTCAAAGACTGTAGCTACTTCCTGCTCCTCCGGGGATCACGGTCGGACGCGTACAGCACCTCGTGGTGCGACGATCTCTATCAGACGCGGCCGTAAAAGGCAGAGCGAGGAGGGCGTCGGCGCAAACAGTTTGATATCAGTATGTGATGCCTTTTCAAAGTAGATAACGCTCAAACGGTATTCAAGGTCTGGACACGCATGTAGGTAGGTTCGCAATCAAGTGCATCAGCATATAAGACTACAAGTCCTTGCCACTGCAGTGCCCAGTAACTGGGCAGTCGTGCATTATGACGTTTCATAACACGACGCAGCCTGGTGAGATCCATGTTTGTTGACATTTTACCAAAACCAAAAGATGAAACGTGAGCCTGAAAAAGACACTGAGAGATAACTGCGAGCTAGGCTACTTTGCGCAGTCGTTTGGTCGTTTATAGCTTACAGTCCAATCCACCATTGTGATCCTCACGCAGCAGCAAGGTCGAATTTGTACAGCATAGATCTATAATCATCTTAGTCGCAGTGCATGTAGCGCTGAGTTTTCACTTGTACATTGTGGGCGATCTCAAAACAAGGACGGATAACGGACGACGACTGATTCAGACGATATACGATAACGATATCGACTCGCAAACAAGCCGTGTTTCGCCTATCAACACATACCTCAACATCACTTGCATTTGGCTCGTCGGAGAGACAGACTCGAGAAATACTCTGTGACGGGATCACCCACTCTCGAGCTTACCTTTCGCGACCTTGCTCAAACCCTAGCGCTGAGCGACCGAGATACAGTCCCTCAACACGTCTCGATCAAGACCAGCGCGCCGCTCGAGGATGAAGCGGAATGCGTGGAAGCCCACGCCTCTGGCCTACGGTCTACTGGCCGCAGTAGCTCTGCTGGGGTTGTACGTGCTAGCTCCGGGCGAAAGGAATGTCGGTTTCTTGCCGTCATCATGGACGGGGGACTCAGCTTCAGAGACATATACGCCTGGGTCTGCTGAAGGTGGAACAAGCGGCGGCATAGGAGGGGCAGGGGGTGGAGGTGGAGACTGGTCAGACGACGCTGCGCTCGACGAGGAAGAACAGTCCTCCGAACCCCTCCTGCCGCTGCCGTACGCCTACCACGCGCAATTCCCCTCGCGCACACTACCCACCTCCCTCCTCACCCCGCACTTGTACCCGCTCGCTTCGCGCCTCAACGCGTTCCTCCATCGACCGATACTGAGTCACGCCAAAGCCGCTGAAGCGAACTACGCTGGCTGTCCGAGAGAGTTGTCAGATAAATTGGTCAACCCAGATCAGTTCAATGGCGATGGCAACTTCTGGCGAGATGAGGTCACGGAAGAAGAAATCGCCAAGCGCAGAGGAGATATCGTGCGCTGGTTGAGCGAGAAGGCGGAGCGCGGCGAGGAATTGCTGGGCAAAGAGGGCAAGACGGGTAAAGGCAAAGGTATTGTCCTGACCGGTGGTAATCAGGTGAGCAACCACACTATTACATACCAATAATATCGCCGAACGATATTGATTCCCCGCTGCTATCGCTAGGACACAACACTCCGAACCATTACAGTCCTCAAACACCTCCGCCGACTAAACGTGAACCTACCCATAGAGGTGTTCCACTATGCCGACGAGCTGCACAACGAGAACCAGCGACAGGAGATTGAGTCGCTCGGAGCGACCTTGCGCGAGGCGACTGGGCTTGAAAAGGTCGGCGGCGTGTGGAAGGTGAGTGCGCGGGGTGTACACTTGGATCGATTTTAGAGAATGCTGAGCTGATATCATGGTCTGACAGAACTGGCAAGTGAGTCTTCGGCGCTCATCTCCTTGGACAGTTATGAGTGACGTAGGAATTGAGAGCACAGCGCTGACATAGTCGCAGATCAAAGGTCTCGCTCTCGTCCAATCTTCATTCAGGGAGATCATCTACCTGGACTCCGACAACGTGCCTCTACGCTCGCCCGCGCACCTATTCGACGCATCAATGTACCAGACCTCTGGCCGCGCCGTCTTCTGGCCGGACCTATCTAAAGACCACCCCGACAACGCCATCTGGCGGATAATAGGGGACACCTGTTCCCTGGACTTATGGACGTTCGAGTCCGGCCAAATCGTCATTGATAAAGCCGGTAACGATGGGCTGAACTACGCCGCACTGGTGATCGCGGCTGGGATGATGGAGGAGCGCGATTTCTGGTTCAAGATGTGCGGCGGGGATAAGGATACGTTCAGATGGGCGTTCAGAGCTCTGGATATTGATTTCGGAGTCAGTCCGCGGTGGATGAGTGCGTTGGGCATCAAGAATGGATTCGAGGGAGGCAGGTTCTGCGGCCAGTGAGTACAAGCTCCACCTTGCCCAGTGCCTAGTATGTGCAGCACACTGATCGATATGTGTCTCACCAACTCAGCTCTGTGCTGCAGTACGATCTCGTCACGCCGGAAGGGTTCAGCAGGCCACCGCCGCTCTTCGTCCATTCGTGAGTGGCTAAACTGGCAGGTTCTCATGAGTGTATGAGAGCGGATCGCTGATAATAAGTGCAGGAATCTTCTCAAACATCTCGGTGGATCAGGCTTAGGCAAGGGGAAATTGTTCACGCATATCGTGAGTTTTCTGCGCCGTCGAAAGAGAATAGCGGGGACAGATTGCTGATGAACAACCCACCATGCCCTTCTCAATCTATTTCAAAAATTGCACACGATCGACTATCGCTGATCTCTGATCACCTACCACTCGTCAATCAATAACAATCGCCCGCACGCTTACAGCGCCGAATATCAAACGACTACTCGTCCTCACCAGGGCTCAACTACGCTCACTCATGGGTATACATGGGCAGCGCGCGCGGCATGTGCCTCGATTTGGACTGGCACGAGTCCGCGCCAGAATCACTCCGGAGCGACGAGTACGTCGAGACTGTGGCTACTGCCGAGGAGGAAGGGGGCGTTTTCGATGGGTTCGAAGATAGTTGGTTTGACGAAGGGGGCAGGATTGGCGGGTGGTAGTGTGCCTCAAGCGAACGCGGGGCTGGACACTCGATTGCGACTGCCCATTGAGCGGAAGTACACAATCAAGACAGAATCCTCGATGATGTTTTGAGACGATAGAGAAGGAAGGGCTCGTTGGCCCTTGTACACCTGTATTCGGAATCGGACACGACGCTATAGATCTTGACGTACTTCTAAACATACTATGCACGAGTATGTCACGGCTAGTCCCATTGCAGAGGAACCCAGTGGAGTAGTGGACCAGCTTTCCCAATATCAACAGTTGGTGTTCATGGTGTACACAGCTGCCCTATCTCCTTCGATGCTATATTCATCAAGATATAGGAGGCGTCACGATATGAACAGTGAATACGGACCCCTCTCTCACGCATCACAAAAGCCTAGAATCCCTCTCTATCCATCCACCGCTCCACCTCAACTCTCCCATGCTCATTAAGCTCCCCATCATCCAATACCCCAATCTCAACACCTTTAGCCCGCCCGCGGCCAAACAATCCGCGCAGCTTGGCTCCCCCGCCGTGTTTCTCAGCTGGGTCCTGGCCCGCTTCCCTCACTAGGCGATTTGAGACGCTTAGTTCTCCCAGACCGGACTGGGAAGAGAGGATGAGGAGGGGGAAGTGCGGCTCGTACCGGAATACTGGCCAGCTCCATGTTCCTTCCTTCCCTGATGCCGCTGCTGTCGCATATGATGATAGAAGGGAAGCAGAGGAGGACGAAGAAGAAGAAGAAGAAGAAGAGCGCGGATCCTCGTCGCCTGGAGGATGGATCAGAACCAAGCCACTAGCGGGATGATCCTCAATATACGCTTGAGCCAACAACGTCGACCCGCCCGAAGCAACCAGTAAAGGCGGGAACGGGATGGCCAATAAGCGGATCTGCGAGGCCAGTGAGGACGTCATGGCTTTTATCGGCGATGCGGACACATCAGTCGTTGACGTCGCCTCAGATTTACTCGGAGTCGGAGTCCCGGCCAGGGATGATTCCGGCACGGCGATATCGATCTCGATGGCCGTATACCCTTTCTCGGCGAACATGGACGCCCAGTCCACCCATCTATCAATGAAGCAAAGGAACATCAGCGTCGCACGTGCACGATGAAGAAGGCCCAGGTAAGAGAAAGCGCTGATTGTTTGCCAAGGCCATTGGTATGAGAAGAGACTTCACCGCGACTCACTCTCCTACTTCACTTTCTTGTAAACCATACCCTTCGCCTAACCCCTGCGTCCTCAGAAACACGACGGGATACGGACTCTCCCGCGCTGCCGCCGGACTCGGATGCCGAAACAGCGCTCTGGTACATCTCGCTTCGGTCGGTTTTGGAGTCGAGCTGAATCCGATATTGCGTATAGGCAGGATCATCGAGAACCCCACTGAGAGCGTGAGGGGTCGTAGTGGCGTGTAGAATAAGCGAGAAGCGCCGCGTAGAGCTGGCATCGAGGCTTAGTAGTCTTCGGAACTCAGAAGAGCGGACTGCGACGGAGTACGAGTGCTTGGCGAGATAGGTCGCGCTTCGTTCAGCTGAAGAGGCAGTTCAATAGCTAGTGACAATGGCAGTCAATAGGTGACTGAACGACTGAATGACGACATTACGTCATCGATCTGCTCCGCCACCGTTCATACCGTCCATGTCCCTGCTACCCGTCAACAACCATCCATCTATCTGTATCCTATCTTTCAACAAAGCAGTCCATACTGCTACTTCGCCCTTCCACTAGCTCGACAACTCCACCCACAATGTCCAGCTACGACCCCATCGCAGATGAGGAGATCATCACCCCGAATCAGTTTCGGGAATCTATGCGCCTGGTCAGGCTGCAGATCGCTATCCCCATCTCAGGTCAGTCGTCGTTCCCCTTGACATTTACGTATAACAAGAATCGCGCTGATGGAGCGTGCAATACACAGTGCTAATCGCCATGGGAGCCAACATCGTTTGCGCGCTAGCTATCAAGCCTGGACTCTGTATGTCGCACTTGACTGACATGATGGAGATGGGTACTGATCAGAGATACCACGTCTCTCAGCTGGGATCAACTCGCTGTACCCGACCCTGCTCTCGCCCAATAGCATCATGATAGGCTTCTACTGGGCGGTACTCTACATCCTGCAAGGTTAGCTGGACATTCTTGAAATCGATGACAGTGGAGCTGACTCTCCTCGTAGTGGGATTCTGCCTGGTACTCTTGCTGGCGAGGAAGGAGGAGACAAAGGTGTGTCTTCTCGCTATCACCCCGAGCCCTTCTTGATCCGTCACTCATCTTGCCAATCGTCCTAGGAAACCCTCGTACATGGTATCGGCCTCCGCTTCGCAATTGCCAACTGGCTGCAAGCTGCTTGGGCGGTCTTCTTCGTGAGTATGCGTGATGTTATTGGTAAAGAAGCTTTGCTGAACACTTTGTAGACGCTGCAATTCTTCCTCGGAGCGGAGATCGTGCTCATTCTCAACGCCATCAACCTGTCAGTCTCCC
Source organism: Cryptococcus sp. GC_Crypt_5 (assembly GCA_026538355.1). Classification (NCBI taxonomy): domain Eukaryota; kingdom Fungi; phylum Basidiomycota; class Tremellomycetes; order Tremellales; family Cryptococcaceae; genus Cryptococcus; species Cryptococcus sp. GC_Crypt_5. The sequence continues at coordinate 6,420 of JALPBZ010000237.1, forward strand.
TCACCTCTCTGCACAAATCATAGAGGATCGGATGCTGATGCAGATGAATCCTGCAGGATCTCCATTCACCTCACGTTGCTATACTACCCCATCACCCTCAAAAGACCCATTGACGCGATCTTCATCCATGCGCCAATGACGATGCTCCTCGCTATCCTCTTCGAGCTCGATTGGCTCTCCAACGGATTCATCGCTATCGGATGGGTCATCGAGGAGAAGACCAAGTGGGGTAAATGGACTTGGCCAGCGGCCGGCAGTATCGCCGCGGTCAATGTCGTCACTGCCGTCTGGGCTGGGGCGCGACGGATCTAGTGCGTCGTCCTTCATATCCGAACGAAAGTGTATCTGCTGACTGAGATGCAATATCAGTCTGTTGACTACAGCAAGCATATACTTGCTGTTCGCCCTCTTGTTCTCGTCGCCGCGCACTACGCCAACTCTGCCAACTACCGCCTTGCCCAAACCGACCGCGCTCCTCGTCACGCTCATCATCTGTCTTGTGCTCCACCCAATCGCGCTGCTAGCCGGTGTCGCATGGAGCCGCACCAAAGAGCGAGAGGGCAGGATCAGGCTCGAGGAGGAAGTCGAGGCTGCCGAAGAGGACGAGCGCGCCGCTGAGCGAGACGCGGCCGTCGCTAGGTCGTAGTGACGCTGTGACGCTGTGCCGCATGTCGATCGCGCAAGTGGCGCAAATGGCGGGAAGAGATAGAGTTGTCAGTGCGATAAAGTGTGATGAAGTGTTGGCGGAGGTGTTCTGTGTTTTGATATAGTACTATATACGATGGACGATGAGGTGCGGACTCATGCACTGTTCTGCTAGGCTCGATTGCAGACATTTCCATGTCAAGCTTGAAGATATATCGGGATGTGCACTATCCTCTGACTCGTCGCCCGTCTCGATGCAAATCTTGGTGGTGCCTCGACAGGAAGAGAGGTCAGGACAGGAACGAGGTTGTCACGAGATCACATATACATGATTCCATGACTATCTTACAATGGCTACATGCGCGCGCGTCGTTCTCACATATGGTGATGTACAGCGCGATAGCGCAACAGCGCGTCAGAAAATGTGGCGAGAAGAGGATATCTGCTATGACCACTACGGGGATATGAGGCTATGATACCATCAAGCTAATACGGATACGATCGCCCTCCACACCGCTCTCGGTCTGACTCTCGCTTAGACGGTAAGCTGGTACTCGTACTCGTCGCTACCGCTTTGCGACACCCAGAGGATCATTGCGCTGCACATCACGCACGAGGTATCAGCGGATCGTCGACGGGCCACGTCTTTCACTCAGAACAGGAAGACAAGGGCAATGCCAGGAACAAAGGAGAAAAGAAGAAGGAAAGAGAGGAGACCCACGAGATCATGATGCCTGCGTTCATAGCGACGTTTGCGATCCCGTAGTATATATAGCCCGTGTAGTCCGGAACGATATATTTAAGGATCAAGACGGTCTATCAAATCAAGATCAAAGTCGATATCAGCTGAATACTATTGTACAAAAGCAGCTCTACTCACCAAGCTACCGGCCAAGCCACCCGCCATGAGCGCTACGCCGATGAACAGCACGACTCGTGCGCGCATGGCGGCGGGCCCTTCGCCGCCCCAGTTATCGCCTGAGAACGCGGCGTTGAGGTGCGATTTGTCCAAGAGCGATGTCACGAGGAAGCCCACTGATCGTATTTGGCATTAGACAGTTTGTCATTCACATTGGGCCAGGGAAGAAATTATAGGAGGACAAAGGATGATAGAGTGATAAGGGATAATAGGTGGATATATGATAGATGATAGAAGATAGACGTACAGGTCGAGCATATGGCCGGTATCCAATCCACGAAAGTCATGTGGACCGGCACCACATCGTGTGGTGCGTCCGAAGGCGGTTTGGCATGCGATGAGAGTGTCGCTGCGTCGAACAACAAAAAGTAGGAGAAGGCGAACTGCGCAATCACCGACCGACGTAGCAGGTATCAGCTAGCATCTCTCACAAGGGAGTACGCAGGAGCACAGAGCCGTGTTGCCGCTAATGAGCAGGAACTTACGAGACCGCCGGAGAGATATGTTCCGAGCGAGCGAGTTTTCGGGCCCACTTCGAACTTGGGCAGGTTGAAGCGGAACACCCTCCGAGGATCGTACGTCGCCTACAGTCGTCGACGTGGTCAGCTCTGCACACCCTGTCCTTTTTGGCAAAACGAAAGGGGTCGCCTCACGTGCGGTATGGACATCTTGACTGCGGCAGTGCACGTGTGTGTATGTGAAGCAAGTAGAGGTCGATGCGATTCCACTCGATGTCAACGTAGGTAGATCGACTGCTCGAACGACATGATACTACGAACGACCTCGGGAGAGGGGAGCCGGTTCCAGCTGATTCACGACTGTAATTTACGTAATGTGACTGTTTTCTTGCTAATGTCCTGGATGTCGTATTTCCTAATGTCCAACTGAGACGCGACTGTATTCACATTCAGATTTCAATCGTCATTTCTTCCCGCTCTTTCTTCTTAACTTCGTCTTCGTCTCTCATTGATAATAAATACTAGGAAGAACAACGCATGCCCCCCTCGTAGTGCGCGCAGCAATGGGCATCTCGGGGCTGTTGCCTCTCCTCAAGGATATCCAGGTCAATGGGCACGTATCGGATTTCAAGGGCAAGACGTGAGTGACTCTTCAAGGGTTTCCTACCGCGTCTCACGCCATCATTGATTGGTCACTGATGATTTTCGACCAACACCAATAGCCTCGCCGTCGATGTGAGTGACAGCTGTTGTCCAACACACATTCGCATTAGCTGACACGCTGCATACATTCTTCTATAGGCATACGTGTGGCTGCACAAGGGCGCGTTCGGGTGTGCGGAGGACCTCGTCAAAGGCCGAAAGACGACTAGGTATGTCACCTTTGACAGATGTCTGCCAGCTGCGTCAATGTCCAACAAGTGAGGTCTAAGCTGATCACGATGACAGATTCGTCGATTATGCGATGCATCGAGTCCGCTTACTCCGCTATCACGGCGTGACTCCGTACGTCGTATTTGATGGTGGACCACTACCGGCAAAGAAAGGTACAGAGGTATCGCGGGCAAAGTGAGCTCCGACATTCTCCTCACCGGTGGAGAACAGCTGAGCTCATTCTGGGTCTACAGATCACGAACGGAGAACCTAGAGAGAGCGAGATCGTTCGAGGCGCAAGGGCGATTTCGCGAAGCAAGGGACGTTTACACTCGATGCGTTGATATCACTCCCGAAATGGCTTTCCAGCTCATTAAGGTGAGCTAATTGGATTGCTACAAGCGTCGACGAAGCTGACTCGGTCTTTTGCTCAGGCCTTGCGCGCTGAAAATGTGGACTACGTCGTTGCGCCCTACGAAGCAGACGCGCAGCTATGTTTTCTGGAACGAGAAGGATTCGTGGACGGTATCATCACGGAAGACTCAGACTTGCTCGTCTTCGGCTGTCGGCAGGTGCGTCATGCCTCTTTTCCGAGCGCGAAAAGTCTCTAACAGAGACGCTATAGGTCATATATAAGCTCGACGGGGACGGCAACTGCATGCACATCCACAGAGACAAGCTGGCTTCCATCAGGGAGTTCCCTATGCACGGGTGGACAGACCTGCAATTTCGGCGAATGGCCGTGCGTATTACCTTCCTTGACGGGGTGGTATAATATTGACGTCTATTACAGATGCTCTCCGGCTGCGACTACCTCGATTCCATCCCTGGCATCGGTTTGAAGACGGCTCATCGTCTACTACGCCGCTTTCATACCGTGGAAAAGGTGCGCAATTGCACTTCTACAACTGATTGCCTTGCTGATAATACGTTGCACATCAGCTGCTGCAACATGTTCGCCTTGAGGGTTCCCTGCAAATACCTCCTACCTACCTGGCCGACTTTGCGCAAGCCGAATTGGCCTTCATACATCAACGCGTCTTTCATCCACTCCAAGGTCGGCTAGTGCCTCTGAATGATTTCCCTGAGGGCGGTCTGCAGGAGAATGACGAGAGATGGATCGGCTTGGACTTGGCCGAGCATATCGCCAAAGGTCTAGCAAGAGGCGATATCCACCCCGAAACGCAGGAACCAATTGTCGACGAATGGCCTGACTTCAAGCCTGTCGGAAGGGCAAGGCCGCTAATGACTAGCTCGAAGGTCAACGTCAACACCCCTGTCAGCGCAGGTCCGATGGACGCCTTCATCACGAGTGAGAACACGTACCTCCTCGATATATATAGTCTGGTACTGACTTGACTGTAAACCAGAGATGAAACGACCGAGATCGATCCCACTACCCAAACCCGTTGGCACCTTTGCTTCAGGACCGTCACGTCTATCCGATCATGCTTTGCTCGGTCGCACAATTGATATGGCCGCCAACGATGACCATCAAGGACCGCTGAAGAAAAGTAAATTCTTCTCTGGTCCCTCCAAGAGGAGCAGACAAACGAAGCCCGAGAAAATTGAGCTAGAATGGGCAGACAGCGACGAGGAGCCTGCAGCTAGACCGTCACGAAGTCGATCGCCATCTGTGCGATCACCCTCTCCTGCAATCTCATCAATAAGAGCAGAAGATTCTCCCGCCAAGTCGATGTTCGGGGATGCGCATGTTCTTACATCACCGCATGGACCGATGGTTTCCAGTCCGCCATGTTCGTCTCCGCAGTCGTGCTCGCCAGAACCCATCCGACGACGGTCTAAAACCCGCTCAGCGTCTCCACCTTCACCAACCCTTGCAAGTGTTGGTAGTAGCGTTCTCATCGCCGATTCATCTCAAGGCGTCGATGTCATCGACTCCAGATTATCCTCGCAGGTCGCTCGGACGCCTATTCAGCGTATCCGACCTATATCTCGAATTGCAAATATACTTATCCCGGGTTCCTCACCCGTCAACGCTTCCTTCGCGCCAGCCACTTCGTCTGACCCTATGCAAGAAGGAAAACCATCCACTCTGAAGCGGAGAGGTAGAATGGGACATACATCCAGCAGCGACACGATCGACGAAGCGGAAGTAGTCACCCCGTCGCTGGATGCTTTAGGTGCTACGTCAAGAAAACGCAAACGAGGCAGCGTGAAGCAAAAGCCTGTAGACGAAGTTGACGAGAAAGAGAATGAACGAGCGGAGAGGGCGAAGATCGTTGCTCAGGGATGGAGATTGAAGTATGCACTCGGCTCGCAGAATGTAGGTTGTATCGTCTGGAATAGGAAGAAATGGACGCTGATGGAACTATGACCTAGTCTTCTTCGCCCTTGTCTGATGCTGGTGACAGGAGTGTGAAACGATCACACAGCGATCCGACGCCCAAGGAGACGCCGACTGCGCGCAAACCCCTCAAGCGGTCAATCACATCCCAGGCGCCGCGACCTTTACCATTGGCCAACAGATCGATCAATGTGCCCCCGCCCGTCAAGACCACGCCAAAGCCAATGCCGAAAGTCGAGCAGACTTTCACAATGGCGAAAAATGAAGTGGATGATATCATCTCTCCAAGCCCGTCTCCGGAGCCAGAACGAGATTTCAGCCGATCCCCAACTCAGATTCACGAAGTTGTCGTCCCAGAAACGCAAACGCAACCGCAGAGTCAGAGCCTTGCGACGAGACAGCTCGGCTCGTCCTCGTCGTTTGGCGAGACGGGCAGTCTAGCGGGGAGTACGTGGTCGAAATTGGAGAAGTATCGGTATGCCACGAAGATTGAGATTGGCCAGTGAGTGCTGTCGTAGAGTTAGGCAGATCGGTGGAAAAGTTCTAAGGGGGAAACAGGGAGAGTAGGTAGTGGAAATGTGTCTGTCATGTTGTTTGTTCTTGTTTCGTATCACTGTCATACTGTATATACAGACCTAGCCTGTTCTATCACATATAGCCATACCTATGCATACCGTCATATGGTGTGTGAGAGTGAGACTCAGCGGCATTGGCAAGAAAAATGATTTCCATTGCTGGTGCGACTACTGCTCAAGCCTGCGCAGTGGCCTGAGCCAATCGAGCCTTCTTCCCTTCCCGCAAATGCCCCAAAACGGATTTTCTCTCCTCGTACCGGCTCTTGATCAAAGCTTGTGATTGCGCCACGGCGTCTCTCGTACTTTGTGAGAGGGTAGAAGGGTCGACTGATGTCCACTGTTCGACTAATGAGTGGGGGATGAGCGGGTCTGGGATGCGTGGTGGGGCGGGAGCGACTGCGCGGCCTAGCAGCGGAGGTGGTGTCAGCGTGATTCTTCGCCAATGATATGTCGTTGACTTCAACAGCCAAGGGTAGAAGAGACGGACAAGGAGAGAAGGGAGGGGAAGACGGAGAAGAAGTAAGATGAAAATGAAGGGCAAGGAGCAATAGAGCGAAGTAGACACTCACCATTCCAGAACTTAACACCCCACGCCTTCCCAGCGACCTTTATCTCGTCCGAGCCCACTAGGTCCGCCTTACTAGCGGTCGACGTAGACGCCGAACCATAGCCCTTGTCAGCCACAGCGGGCGGCTTGGCCTTGGCCGTTGGTGCAGACTTCAGGGGGAATTTGAGTGAGTGTCGCGTAAGGAGGTAGAATGAGTCTTTGGGCCAGGTCGTGGGGCGGATCAGGATCGCGCGCGCTGTGGAAGTGGAGCTGGTGGTGGAGGACGGGGAGAGGGTTGCTAGGAGGGAGGGTAATTTTGCTGAGGTTCGGGTCATGCTGGATGAGGCCATATTGAGTCTGATGGCCTATGATCTTATGATGTACGTTATAGTTCCAATTGTGAGAAGTTGGCAGTTGCGTATGGTCCGTGCGTTATGTACTGAGTTTCTAAAGACCGGGCTGATGGCGTCGGCTTCGGCGCTGGCGTAGATGCTGTGATGCGTGATGTAGATGCAAGTGCAGGTGTGGATATGCAGTAGTATATGAGTAACACGGTGTGACTAGAGTGCTGAAATGCAACTTTTGCTACAAGTTGCGAGCTGTAGTGTAATTTTCGGATATGCTCGGTGGAAATACTGGGCTGACTGGCGTAACTGGCGGATAACCCGGATCACAGTGTGTGTCGTTGTCCTCGTCATATTGCAAGTCTACCTCATTGATACTTACTGTACACGCATCATACGTCGCAAATAGCACACAGCACACACCCAACCACGACGACGACCAGCAGCGATACTCTCACTCTATTCGACTCAGCATAAGCATCAGCATTAGCATCAACGATCAGCAGACCCAGCAGACTCACAGACAAGATGCGCCCTACACTCCTCCTCCGCGCGACCGAGTACAGGCCTATGATCCAGTTTATTGGTCAGAGGAAAAACATCCAGCATGGTGAGTTGCTGCGCTGACAGCTGGCGGCGGGCTGTCCGCTTTCACATACTATGTAGCATAGATCAAATATTGAGAGCGGTGTGCTGACTGCTATGATTCATTTCTATCCGTCAACGTATCGAACATCACCGCCATGACGCTACGTCTCCCACGCCGATCATTCTCATCCACTATCACACCCGTCTCCTGAACACGATTCACACCCTCGCCGTCTCGCTACCCTACTCGCCACTCGCTACGCTCGTCGCTCGTCTCCCGGGCTGGACGCAGCACCGCACGCCCCCGCACCCCACCCATGCGCACCACAAGAGATCGCAGAGACATTCCAATCCTTCCTTGCAAAACTCCAATCGCAAGGCGGATCAGCCGACTCACCACCTTCAAAACCCAAGGGGCAGTCTCTGGAGGACTCGGCAAAGGGCCAACCGACGCCTTCGGGCCAGTACCAGACTTCCTCAAACTCCAACTCTTCGTCTTCTTCATCTTCAGGAGGAAGCAGTGGTAGTGGTAAACCCGCAGACTTTGAGAATTTCTGGGAGGCGCCCAGTTATCTCTGGACGCCCAAACCCCTCACCGATAGAGAAGTCGAGGCTGTCATGGTATGTCCCGTCCTATATACGCTATAGCCAGCAACGCTGTACAGTTGTCTCGTACACTCGCACTCGAGCTGACCACCACGCAGAGCGGCGGTGCTACCGATATCCGAACAGGTCCATAGATCGTGCCGAGACACAACAGCGCATGGTGAGCCACCGTCGGTCGAACCCTTACAGTCTCTTGCTTAATCCACGCAGCGCTCTATCCACGCACGACTAGCTACTCTCACTCCGCATACACATATACCGCAATGAGTGATGCATTCTATGTACATGATATACTCGGCAGTCATCCACCTTCAGACCCGTCCCTAAGCCCGCTTGGAGTACTTGTGAACGCATTCCAAGAACCACCCCATATCCTCTGGCTTGACATTAGGTGTAATACCATGTCCCAGATTAGCTATCCACCCTCCGCCAGCCTCCTTCCACCTCTTGCTCAGCCTCTCGACTTCTCGCTCGATCCCTTCCTTGCCGCCGTACAGAACAGTAGGATCGTAATTGCCCTGGAGGTTCACCTTGTTCCCGACGTACCCTCGCACTTCGACCGGGTCCACTGTCCAGTCTAATCCCAGTGTATCGTAGCCCGTGACAGCGGGATCGGAGAGAAGCTTGTACGTTGAGGGCGCATTGGCGCCTTTGGCGAACAGTGTCATGGCGACGCCTGGGTGGCCGAGAGCGCTCAGGTTCGATCGCACCTTCTTCGCTATGTGTATCAGAGACGGTAAGGAGTATTCGCGGAAGTGGTATGGGGTGAGCTCGCCAGCCCATGAGTCGAACACTTGGAGCATCTATAAATAGTCGCAGGTAATCAGCGTTTGCATTGACGCATCAGTGATTGTAATTGTTGAGAGACCATACTTACCTGAGCACCAGCCAGGACCTGCCCAACCAAGAGATCGGCACAGACATCCGCGATCCGCAGAAGCAGCTCCTTGCTCTCCTTAGGATACTTGTACAACCAGCTCTTCGACTTTTCGAATGTCTTGCTCCCACCTCCCTCACACATGTACGCCATCAACGTCCACGGCGCACCGCAGAACCCGATCAAAGGCACTCTCCCACCCAGCCCTTTTCGGGTCATGGTGATAGCCTCAAACACGTATCCGAGCTCCTTCTGCACGTCCACGTCCTTGCGCAATCTCTCGATATCGGCAGGAGTGACTAATGGTTGGGGCAGGACAGGGCCCCTAGCTGGTTCCATCAAGACTTCCATCCCCAGAGCTTGCGGGACGACGAGGATGTCGCAGAATATGATCGAGGCATCCAGGTTGGGATATCGGTCGATCGGCTGGAGTGTGAGCTGCGAAGCGAGCTCGGGCGTCTGGCAGCACTCGAAGAAAGAATGGGATTTGCGGAGCTCGAGGAACTCTGCGAATGGTTAACGATGATGAGCATTACGGCTGCACTATGATTGTTCTGGCGATGGATTATTGCAGCTAGACTCACCAGGAAGGTACCTTCCTGCTTGACGCATGACCCACACGGGCGCGCGCTCCGTCTCCTCCCCCTTGGCAGCTCTCAACAGCAGATCATTCTTCAACGGAGGGAAATCGATCTCTTTCCATTTACTGTTCGTCGCCAAGTCGAGTTTTGGCACACTGTACTCTGTCGAAGACATTTTGGGGCTTCTTGCTTGCACCTGGACGAAGTGGAGAGGATGCGAAGGGAGGAATGTCAAGTCTGAGAGCATATATGTATGCTCTGATGATGCGCTATGTATAGTTGAACAATAGACGTATTAGTGGTATAATCAGAAACTGTCATGTCATTGTGGCATTTGATTCCGTCGGATCCACGCGGAGTACGAGAGTAGCGGAGTACGTGCGTATCTCCGTGTGCAGGCAAGCTTTGATTTGAACTTTTGAGCTTTCTCCTCTGGTGCATTACCTTCAACGGATTCGCATTCTTACTGTTCACTGACTCAGCTGGCATCTGTACATCCCAGCACACCCATCATGCCGCAGCATAAGCAGAAAAGACGCCAGAGGGAGGAACAGCCCTACCCTATAGCTCCGAGGCCGGACGCACCGCACGACTGGGAAAAGGACGACGAAGAGCTCGAATTGGAAGAAGCCCTGTTTGGCAATAGCAAGAAGAAAGTCAAGCCTTCCCACGCCGCTGCCGACGATGCAGACGACGACGACCAGGATAGTCTGGCCGAGCTAGATGATGACGATGTACGTCAGCTGAAGGCTTCACCCTTTCAGGTCGGATAGCTGACACAATGACGATTCGCCAGCTGTTCACGGTGGACGCACCGCTCGCACCGCAGTTCCAGATTGATATAGATGGTGAACTGAACGACGAGTCGGACGCCGAATCGTCCTCCGGCTCCTCCTCGGCCTCAGGCGCAGAGTTCCGAGCGTTCTCTCCGGCCTCTGGGAGATCACCGTCGCCAGCTCTAGACGTGGAAGAGGAAGAGGTGCAGATTGGCGGACCGACAATAAGCGTTCCTGCGGACGTGGTTGATGTCGATCTGGACGCACTGCATGCTTCGGGAGGCAAAGGGAAGGCCCGCCAAACCGTCTGGAACGACCCGGCCGATGATCTGGTCGGCGTGGATATAGGCGAGAATAGACGGCTGAGAAAGCTGGATAGAGGCAAGAAGAAAAAGGTCGAGGGGGAACTTGTCGGTGGGACAGAGCTTCAATCGCGTCTTCGCGAGCAGTGAGTGAAATAGTACAACAGGTTTTCCAAAATCCGGTAACATGCCAATTGTGCTTGTCTTGTAGGTTCGAGAGATTACATCCGCCGCCTGCGTGGGCCAAACAACGCACAGTCATTGGTACCCCGTCCTTATCCTCCTTACTCTCTTCGACCAAATCCTTCATCGCCTCTTCGGCCATCTTGCCAGGTCAAAGCAGACCGCCCTTACCTCAAGGCTCAGTAGAACTACAACGAGTCAGGAATGCGAATCAGCAAAACCCAACGACGGGGAAAAGAGAGGCTGCTGGTGCGGCTGGAGGAGTTGTGGATTTCGCTTGGCATCCTGCGAAGACGGTCGGTGTCATGGCTGTCGCTGGTGGGGATAGGAGAGTGAGGTTCTTCAACGTGAGTGGGGTTCCCATCAGACACAGCTATACTTGATACATTGAGGCCTGAGGATATTGGCTGACGTGCGTGTGCGTAAATGAACAGATCGACGGACACACTAACCCGGCATTGATGACACTGCACATCCCATCGCTGCCTCTTACCCGCTCCACTTTCCATCCTTCCGGCTCATCCATCTTATTAGTGGGCAACCGCCCATACTACTACACGTACGACCTCTCTTCGCAACGCTGCATACGCTCGCCCCGAAACCTCTTCGGATCAGTGGACACGCCCTCATCGCCCAATTCCCTTACGCGCCACGCGTTCTCGCCCGACGGCGCATTATTAGCAGTAGCTGGTCGCCGAGGCGCGGTCACCATCCTCGATTGGACCTCTGGCGGCGCGGGAGGTGTCGTCGCTGAGCTCCGATCTGGTCGGGGCGGTACAGTCTGCGATCTGGTTTGGAGTAGGGACGGCTCCGAATTGAGCGTTTTGGGCGGAAGGGACGGTGCTGAAGTGGAGATTTGGAATGTGGGTCAGAGGACAGTGGTGAGGAAATGGCGCGATGATAGGGCGTTCGGTGGTACGATCATGGAGCAGAGTCACGATGGCGCATATACCGCTATTGGGTGAGTGCTTGGTCTTGGCGATCTCTTCGATATGGTCTCCAGTGCTAATGAATTGTATCGACGGTAGCTCGACAACAGGAATAGTCAACTTGTACTCATCGTCGTCCCTCAACTCCACCAGCACATCCAAGACATCGAGTCTTCTTGAGCTGGCTCCAGAACCAATCAAGTCGCTCGAACACCTTACGACGCCCATCGCATCAATGGCGTTCCACCCTTCCTCAGAGATGATCGTCACTGCGAGCGGGACAAAGAAGGACGCTTTGAAAATGGTCAGTCGTCCTCCTTCCCTCTCCTTCCCTCTCCTTCCCTCTTCTTCTCCTATGCTGTCATGATCATCTCGTTGGATTAGCCAGGTGCTAACATTAGACAAACTTTCTCGTGATACAGTATCACCTCCCGTCCGGTACAGCCTTCTCGAATTGGCCTACGCCCGCCACGCCCCTTGGAAGAATCACCTCGACTGGATTTTCATCTTCGGGCGAGTACCTCGCTGTAGGTAATCAGAGAGGGACGGTGCTGCTTTGGTCTTTGAGGCATTACACATGAGCATGTTGGCGCGTTATGATGTTTCCAAAGCAGTCAGTTACCGTGTTTGCATGCATGCAATTACTTGACCCGTGTGGTATCAGTGTGACAATCTGAGCAGCAGCAGCAGCATCGATATATGCTTCTTGACATCTTGAAGGTAGAATTATCATCTATACATGCATGATGGTGATGTAGTCTATTCACACTGTTTTCGACATCAATCTCCAGCTATCTGCAGTACATTTCGTTATCTCGCCGCTGGGCGAATGCGCTACAAGCTGGTTCGATCTGCTAGAGCTCCTTAGACCCCGGCAAGACCAGTGGGAGGCGGCGCGATCTGCTCGCCTTCGGCAGTCTGTGTATAGGTATGTATTGTCAGCGGAGAGAGTGCGACATAATGCTCCTTAAGAGACTTACGATGTAACATGCGTGCAAGCCGCCATCGACCAGGAAATCGGTTCCGTTGATGTACGACGAATCGTCCGAAGCCACTATGTCGCAAAGTGCACAGGACAATCAGCATCACGTCGATCAGATCGATCGGATGATTTGGTGATCAGCCGCGTTGTACTTACAGAAGACGACCGCCTTGGCCTGCTCGACAGCCTCGCCGAATCGGCCCATGGGGTTGTGCACCAATCTCTTGTGCAGCTTCTCGGGGGTGTTGAGGTAGTCCATCAGCAATGGCGTGCGGATCGGCCCTGGGCACAGCGCGTTGACTATCAAAAATCGCAAGGATCAGTCTGTGTCCGAGATTGTCCACGGATTGTGCGAGGATGGAAGGAACATGCACTCACATCGGATGCCTTCGCGGGCGTGGACCATGGCTAATTCACGAGTCATAGCGAGCACAGCACCCTTAGAAGCGGTGTCTGCGAGCGGGGAAGTGAAGCGTCAGCCGACAAATTGATGAGTGATTTCGGCCAATCTCGTTCAGAAGCAATAAGGCATTTTACTCACAAGCGAGTTGAGGAGTCGCTGCGCCCATCTTGGCGACGAAAGAAGCGACGTTGATCACTGATCCACCGTAACCAAGGCCTTTAGCAGGCTCTGGCTTGTTCTGAAGACGTAGAGTATCCACTTAGCACTTCTACTACTCGGCATAGTACATTGGCTCAGAAAGGTAGGAATACTCACCTGCCTCATAGCCAAGATCGCGTACTTGCATCCGAACCAAACGCCTTTAACGTTGATGGCTTGGGTCAAATCCCAGATGCGTTCTTCCGTGTTGATCGCGTCGTCGTCGGCGGGGTGCATGACACCTGCGTTGTTGTACTGTATGAGTGAAGAAGTTGAATAGCGTCAGCGATCTGCGATTTGTGTTTGGCATGGAGCAAGGGTTGGGGGCAAATTGGATTCGCTGATGCCGTTCCTCAGCGTAGTGAGTGGTCCGTGCAATAACCATGTTGAGTGATGTGACGGAATCGACGACCGGTGGCGCGTCAGGGGGGCATAGATAGAGATAAGAGTGGAGAGTGGAGAGCACATAGAAGACGATCAGGAGGGATCAACGTACCATGACGTCCAATCGCCCAAAGGTCTCGAGGGCCTTATCAATGACATTCTTGACTTCCGCCTCCTTGCTGACGTCGCATTTGACCGCGATGGCGTGCGCGCGGTGGTAGCGCGAGTTGACCGTGTCGGCCGCTTGCTGGACGGCAGCATGGTTGATGTCGGCCATCACCAGCAGTGCCCCCTCGGTCGCGAATTGCAAAGAGGTCTCGAAGCCGATCCCCCTGTGCGGCGCGGCGCGGCGACAGCCGATAACGTTGGGAGGTGGGAGGTGGTAGTGGTAGTGATCGATAGTGTGATGAGCAGAGATCGAGAGATGGAGGACATCAAGTCAGTAGAGCACGCGATAAGGGATCGACGACGATACTCACGAGCCTGCACCGGTCACTATACACACCTGTTCATCGGGGATGACAATTGCAATCAGCTCGATTCTCGCGCGACGGCGACGACGACGGCGATCATGATTTAAGGTTATCGCCAAGCAGCTGACGCGACGCAAGACGTACCTTGTTCTCGAGTCGGAGTCTGGCTGGCATTGTTGTCTGTACTGAAACGGTCTGTGTCGTTGTCGTCTGTGTCTATGTGTTTGTCGTTGGAGATGTAGATGTATTGGAGAGAAAGGAACAGTGTTATCTAGAAATGGAAAGTGGTACAGTGGTACAGTGAACCCCGAGTCTTCACGAACAATCTACTCGAGTACTCGAATACGACTTAGTCCCAAACTTCGCTTATCGTGTGCTTAGCGATATATTACATAATCACCCAGATCCGATGTCCGATAAGCGGATTTCTAGCTTTCCTGCTTGCTGCGTTCTGTCCCTTTTAAAGCCCTGGCAACATTGCTGCAATGCGCACTCGCTCTCGCTACTGCTTTCTGCTTCCGCTCTCGCTTTCGCTTGCTGCTTCCTCTTTCGCTCTCTCGTAATTGGTGGTATCGGTGTCGGTATCGGTAATGGCAATCGGCTCGTTTCCGTTCCTTGATACCGATGATACCGACTCTCGCTAGTAATAGTAGTAGTAGTAGTACGACGATGAAACGAGCACCGTACTCGATTACATGTATTGTACAACGGCGTCCAGTACGGTACTTGTACAGTGATACAGTGACAGGGCGGAACATACTAGAAACGCGACGTATTACACCAAGAACAAATCCAGCCCTGCCCCTGCTGTATCCGAGGTATCATCGCTCTTATCGCCCATCCCCTCCGCTTCCCTCTCTGCCAGCCTCGCCGCCTCAGCAGCAGCAGCAGCTTCAGCCTCTTCAGCCTCTTCCTCCTCTTGAGCTTGCAGCCCCAATTGCGCTGCCAGCTCTCTCGTCTGCCGCTCTTCATCCGCATTCATCTCCATCCCTAATCCCATCTCCAGGTCCATATCCATATCCATATCCATGTCCATATCCATGCCCATGTCCATGTTAAAGTCGCCCAAGTGCTGCTCGGAAAGCGCGGATAGCTGAGCATCCTCACTCTCGGTGGACGTCGGTAGACCATACGCCATGTCCATATCGACGATGATCTCCGTGTCGGCTTCAGACGGCATTGGGCTTCCCAGAGAGACTTGATCACCAGCCTCGACTTCCAGCGGGGAAGCAAAGCTTGCTGGAGCAGCTTCCGGTGGTGTCTGCGCAGGACTGAGAGAACCAAAGATCCCTTCCATTCCTAAACCCATAGGTCCACCGAGCTCATCGCCCATCTGAGCTCGAGCTTCAGCCAAGACGTCCTCCATCCTCTTAGCTCCGAGCTTGATGAGCGTCGCTGTCCGAAGTGCTCTGGGAGGATTTCTCGCGCGGTGCTCTAATCGTTCTTTCTCCCTTTTTGACAATTCCTTCGGCTTGGATTTCGAATCGGAGGTCGTACTACCGTCAGACTTGCTTGCGTTCCCATTAGATTTGCTATCTGCGCCGACGGGGATGATGTTGCGCTTGTTGATCTTCAATGCGGAGGATGGGACGAACGTCTCGTCGGGTCTGGAACCTTCACGGCGAAGTGTGATCTCCAGTAAGATGTCCGCCAGCTCGCGTTTCGCATTCGCCTTTTCTTTGCTCTCGCCATTCTGCTCGACTCTCTTCTCGTCATCCCGGTCAAAGTCCTTCGTGCCATTGGGAGTACCAGGCGAGCTATGTGACTCAGCCATGACTCTGGCGATCGTCGGCGAGCCACCTCGCGATACAGTCGGGCTTCTCGAATCGATCGCGATCGGCTCGTCTCGTACCGAACTGACGTTGAGGTTCCAGCCACCGTTACTTGGCGTTTGGACCGGACTCATCAGGCGTCCGTGGATACCAGCAAAAGCTTCGTGGTCGCCCAAACGCAGGTTGGCGAGGTGAGCCTGTCGCGCAGCTAGGGCAGCTTGTTGCTCTTTCTCCTCACGCTTCCGCCGTTCTCGAGTCTCGCGACATGAAAGCCAAGCGTACCTGCAGTAACGTCAGACCACTGACTTCTCCTCAGAATGTGGGACACCACTCACCACAAGACATTGTACAGCTGCAGTACATCGTCTTTCCACGCCTTGACAAAGTTCTCTCTGCGGAAATCTTGCGTGAGACGTTGACAGCGATACACGTTGTCTGTCACGAGACAGGCGAGATAACCTCAGTAATGTCCCTAAACATAAGATGGTCCTAACTCACGAGGGCTGACAAAGTCCAATGCGATCTTGATGCAATCAGCGAGATTGCACACCTGATGCGCACAACCTGCGGGTATGAACACCGCTTGGCCCTAGACCCGACGTAGTACACCGATGAGTCATCTGCTATCGCATACCTACATGAGACGAGGCGGAGTACTTACAGGATACTGGTACACTCTCCAGCTGACTACTTGGTATTTCTCGAACAGCTCTTTCCTTAGACTCGCATCAAGGTAGAACAACTGCGAATGGATCGGGTCGGTGAACCCGTGCGTCTTGTCAAATTTCTCCGACAAGAACCGGCGAATGGCGTCCGCGTCTTCTGCGCGGTACAGGTCCCATACTGCGCATCCTGGCTGACCGTCTGCTCGTGGGGAGGCATACAACATGAGATTGACTGCGTCCGCTACGTCCATGTGGAGGCGGGTCGAGCCGAAGCCGCCAGTCGATTCGACAGCTTCCTACATTCAGTATGTTTCAGCTCAATATCTCAAAGTTGTATTACGGTGGGAGACTGACAAATGCATTATACATCTTGGGTCCTATGTCCGGACGTGTGGCACCAGGCGGGAACTGACAGGACAAGGTTCAGTCTATATGATTCATATGATTTGTTCAGGTTGACAGCACTCACATGAGCATAGAGATTCATGACTCCTTCTCTCCTCGTATAGTCGGGCACAGGCAAGGCATCACAGAAATCGTGATACAGCTCCGGGTGAGTCAGGCGCAGATCGTCAGTCGCAGGCCAGTCCTGCAAGCGGACAAGGACCGGGACGTGTCAGTGAGAAGCCAAGATAGGCTGACAATATGGACTCACCTTGAGCTTGAGGATATTCTTGCCCCTGCCTTGCGCGTCTTTGAAAAGTTTGAAGAAGCCATTGATAGTTTGCAGTGTGGGCTTGTTCGTCTGACAGTCCACGATAACTAGAGGCGGTATCAGCGAATGCTTTTGTCATATTACGCAGATAGACTGAAGGTGCGGAATGGGCATTTGCTCACCACACTGCTCTTCACCAAATCTGTCGACAAACGTATCTGGCGTCCACTCCAGACGCAGCCCGCGTCCCACTTTGTCCACGACAATAGGCTCGCCTTTCGCCCACATGTCATCGAAAGTCTCATTGTCGAGTTTATCGTTGGGTACGAACATGAATTCCCTCGAATGGCTCTCTAGTCCCGCAGGGTCAGGAATCGGTATGGCGGTCGGGTGCGTGGACTTGGTATACGCGAACGGACTGGCGATTTCGTTCGACTCGCCCGGTTGATTGTTATCAACCTTGTCCTTTTCGCCGCTCAGTGCGGGCTCGATGGGCGGATCGCCCGTGTTGAGCGACGAAAGAGATGCTGATTTCGCCGTCCAGTCCTTGAGCGCATTCTCCACCTCCTCATCCTCGTTCAGTCCCATCAACCTCAACCGTTCCACCATCGACTCTTTACCGTCCAGCACGAACTCGGCCAGACTCAACCAGTGTTCTCTTAGTTCCCCATCATCGAAGCGGGAGACCGGTTGAAGGTTTTGTCTTGTATGGAACGCTGGACCTTTGGGTGCGGGTGCTCCGGGAGCGCTCTGATGTTGACATCTAAGTAACCTTGGTCTCGCTGCGTCAGGTAGGGGCCAAGGGGATTGCGACATGGTCTCGAGCGAATCGGGAAAGTAACGCTCGCAATGAAGGCAGTAATCTCGCCCGCATCTCGTGCAGAAGAACCATCCGCCGAAAATTGTCGAGGAGCAGAAGTCTATGAGGATTGTCAACCAACATCGTTGTCAAAGAATGAAGACAGGATAGCTGTACATACCACACAGCGATCGATTCTTGGCAGTATCAACACCCCTCTTGAGGGCTTTCTTATTGACGATATGTCGCACTTCCGTCGTAATCAAGGGCAGCAGTACCGGTGCAGCCGTTCTCTGCGCGTGGACACAGGTCAATACTCACCAGGAATAAGGGCGAACCGTACTCACCTCGGTGCGAGCCATGTGTCGCTCTTCCAAGCGGACATTGAACTTCCTCGGTAATGGTGTCATCTCCTCCTTCCACTCTGTCGATTCAAACCACCCTGGTCCAGTGATCTCCGTGGTCTCCGGGTCAATGCTAATCGTTCATTCCATCAGCTCTGCTATGCTTTAATAACAATGAACATACTTGAACACGCGGTAGTCTCTAAATCGACAAGAGTCGCCCCCGATCTTGGCAACGCATTGCGTGCATTTGCCCCATTTCGCGTATCTAGGTCTCTGGCAAGGACCCATTTGCACCTCGCGCGTTTTGCCTTTGAGCTCTTTCTTGATCACAGCGTCTGAGATCGCTTTTGGACCTGTGTTTGTGAGGTTTGCGGTATCAGTAGTGATGGTGGGACCAATACGAGCATAGCAAGTACGTACGAGGTGTGATCTTTTCTGATGGCTTATCGCTGCTTTTTGACGTGCTTAGAGAAGCTTCGAGTCGCTTGCGAGCAGCACCTAGAGGTAGCAGGTCAGCTACCTGTTTAAGACAGTCTAGTTTGGGGCGCGAACAAACCTGTTAAGGGCTTCCCATCAGGCCCCTTGAGCCGCTTGACCTTCTTCGTGTCTGCTTGCCCGCCTTCACCATTGAGCAACGCTTCTTCTTCATCCTCTGGTTTGATCTCCTTCAGTTCCTCCTTGTCCTTATCCGACACGCTACACAGGTCATCGTCCACAGCGATGACCTTACCGTTCTCATCGAGCACCTTGCCTTTGCCTTTGGGTCTGACACTCGATGATGGGGATCGCGGTCTCTTAGTGCCGACCGTCGTCTCGACCGGTCCCGGGGACTGCGCAGAGGGAGACAAGCGAGATCGACGTGCAGCTGCAGCGGACGACTCTGCGTGCGGTGTGTTGTCGGCGTTATTCAAGTCTGATTTCGAGGATGGTCGAGCATCTGATTTGCTGGATGTCATTTGCGGCTCAGACATAGTGGAAGTCGACGCTAGGAAGGAAGCTTCAAGAGTGTCGGGTAGGTCAGGTAAGTCGGACAGTGGAGTGAGGGGCGAGCTGGGCGCTGTCGGTGGGTATATATCAGCGAGCGGTCTCAAAGGAGGGAAAGCGATATGACGGCGGTGATGTAGCGAATGGACATACGGGATTCCATGATTGCCTCCTTTGTTGCTTGTGGACTACCATCCTTCTCTTGAGCTGTACCACCCTCAGCACCCTTCTCTACTGTTTGCTCGCGCTCGGTGCTTTCAGTCGGCCGCTGTTCGGCAATATCCTCCTGCTCAATCTGCTCAATCTGCTCCACTTCCTCGCCTTCGCCCTCGCCCTCGGCTTCAGCTTCGCCTTCAGCTTCAGCATCGCCCTCGAATTGCTGCAA
>JALPBZ010000238.1:0-25742 GCA_026538355.1 Cryptococcus sp. GC_Crypt_5
CAACGAAGATATGGACACTGAACACTGAAATCAGAGTTGTGGTATAGTCTACTCACTCAGGACGATACCCGGCACTTCCAGCGAAAAGTTTTTCTCGTCCTCTTCCTCCCCCAAAGGCGTGGAGACCACGACGCCCATGATGATCCGCTGGTTCGCGGGAGTCTTGGGACTAGTGGGCGAAGTGATGGATTTCGTAGGTGAACTAGGCGTGGATTGGTATGTGTATGGCGAGTACGTCGGGGGCGGGGTCGAGGGCGCAGTGAAGTCGAGGCGGAGGCCTGGTGAGTGTGGAGTCAGCTAGTGTTCTGGGCTGATTTGCTGTGAGGGCTAAAAGGGTGGAGGGTATGATATGTTGCAGGTGTTACTCACGAGGCTTTTCGGACATGGCTGGCATGACGGCTATGGCTATGGGTGATGGGTGATGGGTACTAGAGAGGCTGAAGTCGATATTGGTATTTGATGTCGAGGACTAGTGACGGTAGCTTGTATATTGTTTTTTTTTGAAGATGGTTGTGTTTTGCGGTAGTAGTAGAGAGCGTGGTGGTGGAAATGAGTGTGGTAGCTGACGCTAATAGTCGATTATGGGATAATAAATAGAGACAGCGTGGATGATCACTGCATCAGAGATTGGGTCGCGTCGAGTATGTTTGCGAGTACCGTGTGTGGGTGTGTGGGTGTGTGGGTGTGGGTGTGGAGCGGACGTCGTTTCAGATCTTGGTCATCCCCTTGATGCTTTACACCGAAAGATACACGGGCTGGAAGTCGCGACGCGGTTTGTTGATCGAGTGATTGATCAATGATGTCAATGCTGTCAGTGATCTCGTCGTTGCAGGTGTGCGAGTCGTAGTAGTAGTCGATGATCGTTGGTCGGATGTCGTTACAAGTCGTAATGCAGATCGAAGTTCGTGGTAGGTGTGAAAGAGTGGTCGGGAGTTGAACTTGGAAGTTGGAAGATCGAAGTTGGATCCGGGCTGAAGGCTGGGTGGGCGAAGCAGAGCAGTACCAGCGCTCAAGCGTGTGTGTAGTTGCGATACTAAGAGGTCAGACTATACGAGCGAATGCGAAAGACGATGATTGCCGTGAGATACTGATGATACAGCATGCATGCATCGCACTGAGCCACCGACTTGCTACTAGTTGCCATCAATGCACTCATAGAGCTCATGGTGCCCATGGTGCAAAAGTTGTTTACACTCGAATACCCATCCGATGTCACGTTTACGAATTAAACAATTACCGCCGGACGGTTAGTTTACGTTTTGGATTTACATTATTTTACGTTTATACATCTTGTATTTGGCGTGCCAAGCGAATCCTTCGCTGTACTTTTGCAGTAATCCTGTACGAATGCTAGGCACAAATGTATCACTAATGCTATTACGAGGATGCTGCCGCCCGCAGTGCTACAGCGATCAGACAGCCAAGCAGATAGCAAGCAGATCGAGAGGCACTGACAATTGTTTCATCTCATCCCCTGTGCCCTCATTCCATATCCACCATGGGGGGGTAGCACTGCTGCGACGCTGAATGGCTGAAGGGCTGCACCATCCTGCCCTGGCACACAATTTCATGCTTTACGAATGTATTTTGTCTCTGTCCTTTGCTTGCTGCGCTCTCGATGGATCGTCGATGTAGGCACGCTGACGATCGTTGTACAACTTACTCAATTGCTGCGTGATGCGTGATGCCTGCTGCGTGTTGCTTGAGTACGAAGTCTGATCTGCACTGCCATCCTCGTTGTGGCTCGTATGTACGAACCTTGTGCGGGAATGAATCGAATATCAAAATGCAGCATTACGCTTTGAGTCTGACCAAAGCACCAAAGCACCAAAGCTTGCTGAGATGTATTGAGTCGCTCGTCTCTTTCCTCCACCACCCAGCGGGAGAGTACTCCGCTCGTCACGCCCTTATCTGTCGCGCGCTGTGCATATTCCCAATGTGGTCAGCGTGGTTCGCAGCTCATGGTACGATCGGACAACGTAAACAGACCAATGTTACTCCACGCCTTCATTAGCAGTTTGGTTGTTGCGAGTGGCTGTATAGCTACATTCGATTTGACAGTGACTGCAAGCTTGATCGTCTACTGACTGTCCATTGTCCACTGCCGCACATCTATGATATGCATATGTCATCACAGTTCGTGACTAGGATGAAATGATAGCTATGGTACAGTCATATAAGGTACACTCTATACGCCCCTCCCTCCGAGCCGCCGTGGCCTGTAAATTCTCTTTTGCGCCCATCAGCGATACGCTCAGCTGTCATTCCCTAAGCTCCGACTTGGTCGCTGGAGAGCGTCTCCGCCGTTTTCGTCTTGGGTTCCGAAGCGCTTTTCGTGGGTGATGACACAGCCGCAGCCGCAGTAGAGAGGTCGGAGGGGTTCCCGCCCTTCTCCTTCTTCTTTTTCTTCTTGTCCTTGCTTGCCGGGGTGTCGAGGTTGGCCGCTTCGGTGGGAGACTCCTTTACTGACTCAGCGACATCCTGGACCATGACTCCGTTGCCCTCTTTATCCGCCGTCTCAACAGACACAGGGGGAGGCTCAGACTGCTCAGAGCTTTGCTCAGGGGCAGGCTCGCTCTCTTCACCCAGTTCCACCTCTTCCAACTCATCGCTTTCCTCTTGCTCTCCCTCGCCGTCATCCTGATCTCCACTTTCGACATGTGGCTCAGGGAGCGGCGCTACTGTCGATTCCGGCTCCAGTATTCCCTCTTCTTCCAATAGCTCGATCTCATCTTTCGGCACTTCTCCTTCTCCTTCTGCTTCCACTTCTCCCTCATTCTCAGGCGCAGCACCAGTCTCCTCGACTTCTTCTGGCTCAGAATCCGGTATAGGCGACGGGGCATTCTCCACTTCCGCCGCTAGGTCAGCCTGACTCTCGTCGTCCGCACCCGGCTCTATCGGCGTGACTAAACCAGCTTCGTCCTCTGTCTTATCGGCTATAGGCGTCTGCACGTCGCCGAATTCAAGAGGGATGTGTATGGCACTCTGTATGCTCTCCGATCGATTTCTGAAGTTGGCCGACTCCTCGGGTTCCGCGCTATGTTCTCCTGCTCCATTGGCGGTGACTTCGCTTGACGTCTCCGGTATTGGCGGTGCTTCGGTTGCAGCTGCCCAAAGCATAGTGGTGCGGGGCTGTTTACCTCGTCCCAATGTACCGCGACCAATTGTCATTCCGCCACTTGCCCGCGGATCGTCTTTGACTGTACCGCCGCCAGCTGAGAGCTTCCGCGATTTGCTCGGCGATGTTGGCGATCGGGATTTCAGTGCCTGCGCGCTGTTCTTTCTCGAGCTTGTGCTCGGTCCACGATCGAATTCGTCCTCGTCCTCGTCCTCCTTCGCCTCTCCATCTGCTGGCTGCGCACGCGCAGAGCTCTTCCCTCCGTCTTTGGAGTTCCGGATATACTTGTCGACAACCTCGCGAGGGATGACGAGTAATCCGGGGCCTACTAGCTCGTATCGCTCGCAAAGAGCTACGAAGCGCGCATAGAGCGATGTCTCCGCTTCGGCGAGCGAGAATGCTTCGCGATGATGGAAGTATGCGTGGGAGAAGATCCTGGAGAGCCGGCGGAAGAGGGATGGGAAGTGGGTAAGAGAGGCAGATGGGATCGAGAGTCTGTCATTACACACAAGAAGGATCAGTAAAGCATCATACTGAAGTTGCAGAGTCAACGAACCTCGAGGGAAAGTTCTTGCTGGAATTGAGAAGAGTAGTGGTTGAATCCAGCCTGCATCATCGTCAGCTACATCATACAAGTCAAGGATAACAGGGTTTACTCACGTATGCAAGATGTAGTCGATGGCGCAGCATTCCTCTGTCTGTCCTCCTCCATGTGCAACACAGAGGTATAACCACTCGTCCGCTTTCATTTGCGGGCATGTCTCGCGGGTACAGATCGGTAAGAGCGATGTGAGCAGGGACGTGAGATCGATCGGTATCCGTCTGCAAGATTGCCTATATCAGCTTGATTACTCAGACTTCACCGGCGTGGACGCAGCTAACCTCAAATGCTCGTATATCCACTGTAATCATGTGGGTCAGCTGAGGCATACGAGCAGGGGCACAGCTCAACAAGTGTTAACGAGCACTCACAACGTCCTTTTCGGGCGCTTTGCCGCCTACGGAACCATCGCCAGTAGGCACGTCCACCAGCCCCGCGACGTCGTGTGGATCATGTCTGACTTTGAGAGCGAGGTATTCTGCGAGCTGGAATGGACCGTCCAGGTCTGATAGCTGTGGAATTGCGGGGGAAGGGGGTACGGGCGGGATGTCCTAAACACGCGAGAGGTAAGCACGTACTTCTTACAGCTCTTAGATACCTTGCAGTCCCGAGAAGTGTGGAGTCCAGGGATAGCAAAGAAGCAAAGGAGCAAGGACGTACCGACAACTTTGTTCCCTTCCTAAGCCGGTATCCTCTTGCAGGAGCGCCAGCGACAGCAGTAGAGCTGGAAGCCTCGCTCTCAGTCGCAGCAGGTATGATCATCTTGTCTCGTTATCCGTGTATGCCTCTTCTAGCGACTGGCACTGTAGGATCTAAGTGGGTCTATGTAAGTAGCTCGTGTGAGTAATAGTACTACTATTGATGATGATTGAATTCACGAAATCATCATCAGCCGTAACGCGCCGCCACTGTCCTGTAGTAAATCTGTATATCATCCCTCCACTTACGACTCGCCACTGAACTCGACTGCAATTGCAACTGCAACTCGCAATTCATGTTCGTACAGTGAATGTATCGAACAACAGCATCTTTTCAGCTTTTCTTCTTCTCATCCTTCTCCGATTCGAAAGCTACAGGTTGAAAAGCTCTGACAGAGCCACTTCTCCGTAATTGTTCGGACGCCTATATTGGTCGGGTGAGAAGGAGCCGGCAAACCTCTAGCTGGACACCATGTCTGGCGGTCAGAGTTACTACGAGTTCTACCGGGGGTCGAGGTGGGTGCTTCTCCTAGCTATACTCTATCACCTCTGTAACTCCATGAGCGCACGCTATTATTCGACGGGATCGCTGAAAGCCCACACTGACACTGCTTTCACTTTATGTCCTCGTAGCATCGGGACAGCCCTGACCGACTCGCTGGACGAGCTGATCACGGAAGGCGACATTCCTCCTCAATTAGCTATGAGGGTGTTGCAGCAGGTGCGTCAGCTATCAAACATACCGGTCTTTCTAGACTTATGAGCTGACCTTTTGAACAAATTCCGTCATGGCACGAATAGTTCGATAAGTCATTAACTGAATGCGTCCAGAAAGGTGTCAAGCACAAGACGACTGTCAAGGTGAGTCCCCGACAGTTCGGGGAACTCCTCAGTCACTTCCCATTAATCTCGTATTAATTGACACTGACCTCAAACTCGTCTGTTAGGGTCATCTGGCAACATATCGATTGTGCGACGATGTATGGACGTTCGTAGTGAAAGATCCTCAATTTAAGATGGAGGGTACAGGCGCTGGGTAAGTGCACAGGGCTTGGTAGCAATCGCTTAATAATTGGCTTTGCGCGTCTTACGTGCCGTGCGGTATACACTGGATCTCGGAGCTAATTCGATATCTATGTAGCTCCGAGCTGGTCACTGCGCCCAAAATCAAGATTGTGGCTTGTAAGAGCGGCGATGCGCCAGACGGGAAAAAGGCTGGCGCGGGGGGTGGTGGCGGCAAGGGAAGCGACTTCGTCTGAGTCTGAAGCACACGACATGCGTCTGAGCTTGAGCTTGAGGATATAGGAAGAAGGCGTTAGACGAGAGTGGGAAATGGAATATGAGAGATTCGCTCCTTGTGAGAAACGAGGGAGGAACCTCGAAGGACGATGTGGAGTGTCAGCAGAGTAATGACTCACGATAGATTGTACCAGATCAAATCCCTAGCATGTATGTAGCATCATCATCCCGCAGACTCCGCTCAGATTTCATCCGAGGAGCACGCTCGCAGCGGAAGCCTGTAGAGAACAGCGTGGCAGAGTCTTGAAATTCAGTGGCTACGCACGATTGACTTGTTACTCTGCGATCGATACCGGCAGGAATTGGTTTCCAGAGTCGCTTCCCCACAGTGACAACCCAGCCTTGATCCACGCGTTGACAGCTGAGGTCAGAAGCAGTCTGAAGACCGATATTGAGTCTCGACGATGCTTCTCAACGGCTATATACATGGAGAAGCGTGGCAACACTATGGATCGTATGACATGTCATGTTGTGTGGGTCGAGTGGAGACTAGGAGAAGCTCGCTATGATCTACCCCGACTGAGGGACGAAGGCGACGCATCCCAACGCACATGCATGGCCAGCGAGGGGAGGACGGCTTGATTCACGACGCCGCTATGCCACAAGTACAAGTACTCGAGTGTCACCCAGTCCCAGTAGTAGTGGCGGAATGGAGCTGCGGATCCTTTTGTCGAGGATTTCGGCCCCGCATTCACTTAACCCGCGCGTCTGACGTAATGATGGGATGGGATGACACGCATCATCACTCGCTGCACCGCTCCTCGCGAAACAAAGGGATATAGGGATATATAAATCAAGGCGGATATCTTTTACTCGTATCCATCTTACATATCTCACCCAGTATAAGAATCAGAAACAAGCAAAACCGCATACCAAGATGGACTTTATCAAGAAATTTGCAGAGGAGAAGATGGAGGGCAGTGCGTCTAATCCCTCACTTCTTCATTCTTCACGTCTCACGTCGATCGGCCTTCCGAGTCCTGATATGAAGATAAATACGCGCTGACACGCTCGTTGCTCTATGATCGTTGATCATCGATCATCAGTGAACAACCAGAACCAGAACCAGCAAGAGGGCTATGAAGGCCAGCAGCAGAACTACGGCCAACAGCAAGGCTACAATCAGCAAGAGAACTACGGCGAGCAGCAGAACTACGGTAACCAGGGCCAGGGTCAGTACAACCAGCAGGAGAACTACGGTAATCAAGGCCAAGGTGGTTATGGCCAGCAAGAGAGCTACGGCCAACAACAAGGGAACTACGGAAACACCGGTGGGGAGCAGTACAACCGTCCTCATGGCGAGGGCGGGGCCTCCGGCGGTAACAGCGGCATGCCCTCCAGTGAGTCCAACTGTCTTGGCATCGTCAACTCTTATCGCTCTGTCTTATGGCTCTTTACTGACACCTGCTCCCTCTCCTAAAGTCAACGACTCGGCCGCAATTGAAGCTGCCAACCAGCACGCGTCGAACGGGAGCGAGAACTCTTCCCTCTTCTCCCAAGCGTTCTCTCACATCAGCTCGATGAACTCGAATGATACCGACGTCGACGAGGACCAAGTTCAAGAGCAGCATGCTCAGGCTTACAGCGGTAATGCCAGCGCGCTCTCTGCTGGTGGTATGGGCGGGTGAGTGGACGTCTGTCCAGTCATCAGATCAATGACTGTTTTCTGGTGGACGTTGAGCTGATATGAAAACTACAACTCAGCGCCGCTGCCCTTCAAGCGCTCAAGCAATTCACTTCGGGCCAGAGCAGCGTGTCCAGCTCCGGTGGCGGAGACATGCAGTCCAAGGTGCGTCGTTAGGCGGATCCTGTCTGCCTTGTCTATCCACTAAGCACATTTACATTCATCACAGATCATGGGTATGGCCATGTCTGAAGCTGCACAGGTAAGCAAGGTTCCTACTCTGACCGCTGAAGCATATGACGTCCCATTGCGGCGCTGAATGACTGTTGTGCTTCACTTTCTTCAGCTCTTCGACCAGTCGGGCGGTGCTGCAGGAGGCACCAAGCAAGACGCCGTCACCTCTGCTGGACAAACCATCATGAAGCTCATGATGAAGCAGCAAATGTCCTCTGTGAGTCCCGTGCACCTCCCAGCTTTCCGCTTCTTCCGCTTCCACGTTTTCTGAGAGCTTGAAGAGATGATCAGCTGATCCATGTGGCTGATCGTTATAGATGATGGGCGGCGGCAACTCTGGTGGCCTGTCGAGCCTCATGGGGATGGTGAGTGGAATCCGACTTTCGTCAACTGTGACGCAAAGTGTGCAATTTTGAGCTGGGCTGATGGCTCCCTCCGTACAGGCTACCAAGTTCATGTAAAGCCTTGCTCGGAGATGCGTTCATCATTCACGCTTGGAAAGAAACGGAAACGTACGAAGTGATACACGACCACGAAATGAATTACTGTGACATGATCTGCAAAATCTTGGAATTAAGTGAGGATTGTCCATTATCTTCTGAAACATTCAATGTTTTCTCAGGCGTTGTCATGCAGCGAGTTCCTCAGTGATAGTAATATTTCCAACGTTCGGCTCGAACAACTAACTCCATTACAATCTGATGAAATAGAGGTACGATTGGCGTTCACGAGGCAGTTTCTCGCAGTACTTCCATCCTCGTCGAGTTGATCTGCTCTCATACCAAGCGTCAGACATCTCCATTCCAGAAGACATAAATAACATGTCCGATACGAATTTACAGTATGGCACAGCTCTACGCTCTAACCCCTCCCTCCGACCCGCTTGAAAAAGCCCGAACTGAAGCGCTTTTTGTTCTTCTTAGCTTCAATCTTCCTCTTGATCTCCTCTTCGATATCCGCCGAATCCAGCTCGCCCATACCGTACCATATGACCGTGACGATACCGAGCAGTGCGGTGATGATGCACGCTACGACCGAAGCGATGGCTTTGGTCGTCCAGCCCTAGTACGTTTCGTCAGTCGATGGGAGCATACAGAACTTATTGACGTAAGAAACAGAGAGAGAGCTTACCTGGACAAGAGGGAAAGGTCCCCATGGCTGGCCCTTGAAGTCGGTCGTGGACTCTGTGCCGATCACATTACCGCTTGTCGGCAGACCCCAGTATTTGCATTGATCATAGAACGGTTGTGGGATTTTAGTATCCGCCTGGAACTTTTCTGGCGCTTCGAGGAAGACGGCCGCGAGCCCAGAGCTCAGATGCCAGTCGATCTAAATATCCCACGTCAGTGCGCTATTTGCTGGTACAACACCTCTACGTAGCTCAATGCAAAGCGGACCTACGTGACAATGGAAGAACCAGGCTCCGGGGTTGTCCGCTCTCCACCTCAGCACGACTTTGCCAGTAGCTGGTATAGTGATGGTATCTCTCCGACTAGGGTTGTCCTGACCCTCCACTAACGGAGGATTGAGGGCTTCGTCGTCCGAAGTAACGTCAAAGCTCCTGCTGACCACTTGGAACTCGTGGCCGTGCATGTGAAACGGGTGGGGCCCAGAATCCCAATTGTACACTGTCAACTGAACGTTGGCCATGTGCTCGTACGCAAACGCGTTTGTTTGCGCGCCGTACACCGAGGAGAGGAGAGAGTCGTTGCCCATGGTCAATTCGGTGAAGATCGACGGCGTGATCGGTTCTTGGAACGTGATATTGTTGAAAGAACCCCTGTTGGTCCCGTCGTCGTACGTGTCAAAGTTCGCATGAAGGGTGATTTCGACATCGGCCGGCGCCATCGCCGCCCGCAAGATCGGGCTGAAGACTGTATCGTCCAGCTCGGGTATATCGTCGTACGTCACTTCGCCAGCCTTGGCGTTGTCGGCAGCATACGAGATTTGGACCGTGTTGTTCAGCACAAGATCGTCCGGGATGACGTCGTACCTGCAGACCACCGAACATCAGTATATGTAACGACTTGTCGGCGTTTTGCATCACTCACATCTCGGGACTCTGCATGATCGTCATTGCGTAGTTGATATCCGTCTCGTTCTTCGCTTGGACCAAGATCGAGTATCGCTGAGCAACAGCAATCGTGAGAATGTCGATATCATAAGGCTCAACCTCGACTCCGTCCACTTCGATGACTTTCACATCATGCTGGTCCAGTGCGATGAAGAACACTACGAAATCATAATCAGTATGGGTGCAACAGCGAAGTTGACGGTGATGCGACTCACTGGCAAGAGCTGACATGTTGACCACTCGGATCTTGTACTTCTTGCCCGCTACAAACGGTATGCTGAGATTGTCGTTGACGGCGGTACCGTCCCTGACAGCTTCGGCACTGGGGAAGTACGAGCCGTTCTGTACCAGATAGATCGCGGCGGCGTCTGGAACGAAAATCCATGTCAGCGTCTAGTCTACAGAGAAGTCGATGAGTCGCGCACCTGGTACGGGTTCAGCTCCGGTGGGATTCTTCCAGTTGAGGAAGTCGTTCGTGAGGAGATCAAGATGCTGGCGATGATACCTATCCCATATACCTTTAGCATCACTGAGTATCTGTGGTGAACGACTTCGCTCACCAGTCGGAAACGACGAGTGTGTACTCGTCGTCCCAAGCAGTGTCATCGCTTCTGCCAGTGGCATTACGAGGCTCTATTGTTAGAGCTGCGGATACGGTCTTCAGCGATAGATCAAACAGGACTGCAAATAGCAGATAAACCGCGACTCACGAGATCGGAGACCGTCAACATATTGACCAAGGTAGTGCCCATGAATCCAGAAAGTGCCGGTCTACGCACAACATCGTCAACGATCGCCTCGCATATGACAAACTGGGATGTAACACACCTGTAAACTTGTGTCGATGATATATGACAAAGTTTCTCCCATGGGGATAGAACATTGAGTGATTCCTACCGCTCCGTCGTAGTAGCTCGTCCCGTTGAAGAACATGCCATGCGCATGGAGCGCTGTTCCGAGCGCTGGATCGCCCAAGCCGTTATAGGCGTGGATGATGACTGTATCCCCTTGCGTGGCTGTTATGGACGGTGGTCTGGAAGCAAGCGGTAAAGTACAATCAGCCTCTCGATCGCAATTGAGCATTCTCTTGTCCAAAGATTATCGGCAGGAGACACTCACGGCCATGTTCCGTTTACGCCAATAACTCGTCGCTCGAATGACTACGCCACGCGAATGATCAGTCAGATTGGAACGTTGAGTGCAGGGAGAAGCGAGACGCGGGACGCTTACTTGTGTTGGATTGGCAGTAGCATATGAGATGTTCCACCAGTGCTCCAGCGTCGCAGCTTGAGCGCTGGCTAGCAAGGATAGAACGGCGATGGATGCGAGCATGGCGAGCAGCCCAAAGATATATAGGAGTAGAGGTGAAAGGAGAGATGAATGTTTCGACCTGGTCCTCTGTGTGACCTTGAATGAGTCTGCCTCGCTCGATCGGGAAGACTTGAGTATCTGATGCGAGGAGATGCTAGTGCCAAGCCTTGTTTGATTGCAGACACCGAACCCTTGACAAACGTACTAATAGTCGAAGAGTGGGAGGCTGTACGTCTACAGAAGTGAGCTGAAGAGTATCGAGATTGCGGGCCGCTCTGTTGTCGTCACGATGCGCCAAGACGTATATTATATTCGACTAAGCCAGAGATCGAAGGAGGAGGATTGATAGATTTCGTACCGATGTCGAGGCCATGTCCCAAAGACTTGCGCTACTTGCTATCCGGTGCGATGTCGACGTGCGAATAGACTATGTACACGACTCGATATCTGTTATGTGAGGAGAACTGAGAGCCAAGCCAAGCTGAAAATGCATGCCAGCTTCAGCTTAGATGCGCAACAACATTTGACTGATTCGGCCGATTCCGTCACGGAGTACAGCGCATCTCCGCGTCCTCATTAATCGGCGCTTAATGCAGATTCACTCTTAACAGTCTCTGAGAAGAAGTCGCTCTGGACAGCGAGAAATACGTGCATGACAACCATTCACTGAGTCAGTGTAATGCTGACCAGTCGTATGCAGCGTGAAACAGCGGTCTCGCTACTCGCTGTGCGTCCTGCATCATGCCGAGGCAATGAAGTGATTCAACCAAGCCATTGATTACGGCCGTATCAGCAGCTGATTCGGACCAAAATACTGGGCTCCACAGTGGTACCGGCGTCGGAATCCGGGCGGACTTCACCGAAAGGAGACAAACTGGCGCTAGCAGTATCTTTTTTCAGCTTCGAGTCATTGGCCAGCGTACAATAGCATCATATAGCATTGCATTGCATAATGCCTTGACTCCAATACGGCGTCTGTGTATAATTAATTGTATCTGTCCATCTCGGCGCTGAGCGTTGCATCTCTCTTTCTCTCTGTACGGACGATTGCTCGAGTATCAGTATAATACATAAAAGGTGCTAGTACCAGATCGAGTGTATGAGCGGTCACTCTGGCCCAGACGCCGAAATCAACATCAGTACCAATACCAACATCAAATCTAAAATGGCGCCATCAAGAGGGCCGAATCGGCAGCACGAGCGCACTCCGTCTCAAGCTTTGGAAGAGGTCGAAGTGGAAGCGAGCATGGGCCCGGACGAGCACTCCGAGGATCCCGTTGCGGATCCAATCATTCCGGCTCAAGTGGTCGATCATCCTCCTCCTCCCTCGATTTCGACTGAGACTGAGGGCAGACGCGAAAAGAGCGCGCGGGCACATACTGCATCAATTTCGCCCGATCGCGAATCGTCCTCTTCGACAGTATGCGAAGAGCGACGCCAAGATCGACCGAAAGCGTATCGAGATGCCAACGGCCGTCGACCCCAGTCGTCCTCGCTGCCGCCAGGATGTCACTGGGGTCCCCAGATAGGTCCCGAGCTAGGCCTGGCTCTAACTCGGCTCCCATCTGAAGAAGCAGCAAGAGCGGCGGCGCGCAAGGAGAAGGGGGACGAGCCGCAATCTGGTCGAGTGATATGGGTCGACTTCCCCTCTTCGTCACCTCAAGATCCCTTCTTCTTCCCCAACGGACGCAAACTGGCAATCACAGGCGTCGCGACCATCTTCACCTTTTTCACCGCGTTCAACCCTTCAGCTTACGCTATAGGCGAAGATAGCATGATGGCGGATCTCGGAATGACCTCGCTTCAGTCCGCTGCAGGACTGGCTCTGTATACATGGGTGAGTAGCAGCTGACTTTGGGATTACTGTTTGGTCGGTGAAGAGCGAACTGCTGATACGGTACCATGTCATCTAGGGCTTTGCTATGGCGCCGCTCATCTTGGCCCCGTTATCAGAAGAGTATGGCAGGAAATGGACATACTTCATTTCCGTCATCCTCTACATGTTGATGCACCTCATGCAGGCTCTGTGAGTACCTCATCCCACCTTCTATGGGAGACGTGCGAGCAGGACTGACCAGTGTTTGACATCTCGTTACCAGTGCTCCCAATATGGCGACATTGCTTGTATCGCGATACATCCAAGGGGCAGCAGGCAGCGTCGGGTCAACGCTCGTAGGCGGAACTATCGCGGACATCTACAAGCCTGAGCAGTGAGTCTCGAGTGGGCAGGCTATGCAGGAGAAGAACGCGAAGTGTCAATGCTGATCCGTATGTCGTAGTCGAGGTTTACCAAGCTCCGTATTTGCTATGATGGCGATGGTCGGAACGGGCCTGGCACCTGTGCTCATGGCATGGGTCGAAGCGAATCCTCGCTTGCAATGGCGATGGATTCAGTGGATACAGATGAGTGAGTCCAGCGCCACCCAATCCTCATCACTTCGTTAGTCACGGCCATTGATCCCACCCTGCACTCTGTACCCCATAGTCCTCACGGCCGCTTTACTCCCTGCTATTCTCATCGTAATGCGCGAGACTCGCGCCACAGTCATATTGCAACGGCGAGCCAAGGCGCTGCGGAGTGAACGCGGGCTGCAGGACGGAGGACGGTACACCGCCAGGAGCGAAATTGGTAAAGCGAGCTTTTGGGCGCAGATGCGGACCAGTCTGCTCCGTCCTTTGAGTGAATCTCTTCCAGTGCTCATACACGCCATTCGCTGACTGATGGCTTTCATTTGGATGCACAGCGTTCCTCGTGGTCGAGCCTGTCGTCACTTTCTTCTCGTTATGGGTCTCCGTCGCTGTGAGTAGCTTGTTCGCATGACATGGCTGTTGAATGTACACTGTGCGGCGCTGAATGCTATTGTCTGCGCAGTGGGGAGTCTTCTACATGCAGATTGGGGGACTGCAGTACATCTTCAGCAACATCTACGGATTTGACATCACACAAGTCGGACTGGTCTACATAACTATCGTGTAAGTCAACCGCTTCGAGAGTATGCGTAGTTCTCTTTTCGTTTCTTCTACTGACCACGATCATTGGCAGGATCGGCGCTATCATCGGATTCTTGGGCAATTTTATCAATGACAGCTTGTATCGGTGAGCAAACATGTCGATTCTCACAACGTATACTGACAAGTCATATCCCATCAATATACGTAGACGTAAATACGCTAAACACGGAGTCGAAGCTCGTCTCTACAGCCCCATGCTGGCAGGAATCACTTTTGCGCTTGGTTGTTTCTTATATGGCCTGACCAGTATTCCTTCCGTGCACTGGATCGTGCCCTGCGTGGGAATGGTGATCATCCTGGGTGAGCCTCATTGCAGTCACAAAGGCTTCGAAAAGTGTTCTCGATCTGGACCTGAACGCTGATTTAAAACTGCTTGGTCATATAGCGAGCGTCTTGACGATCTATCTCAGTTGTTTTGTATAGTAAGTGCTATCCGCCAATACCATCCCTCTGGACCGAGAGGTCGTTCACATGCTGAGACTGGATCGTTTACAGTCTATCGGAGTGTTACGGGACCTACGCCTCGTCCGCGATTGCCGCTCAGAGCTTCTCGCGGAACATGTTCGCAGGGGCTTTCGTCTTCTTCACCACGGACGTGAGTAGCTCTCGCAATGCAGCGTGACGGCGTGGTGATGCCGGGTGTGATGAATGCTAATGGCGCTGCTGGAAAGGTGTACGAGGCCCTCACGCCTCGCTGGGCAATAGTGCTATTTGGCGGCATAGCGGTGATTCTGGCCGCAGTGCCCTTCGTGGCTTTCTTCAAAGGGCCGTATATCCGTTCCAGATCAAAGTACTCTAAAATCCTCATGAGGGAGGAGAGGGAGAGGATAGAGAAGGAGAAGGAGGTATTGGACGGACTCGGATAATCATACTATATCGCGGAGAGAATGACGCCGCATCGTCAGGACAAGGACAGTGATTGGGCTTGCAAAGACATCATCATATCAATATATCATCTCAGAGGCATTCTGTCCATCCTCAAATACAATACAAGTAGCAATTAGCATATGCATCAGTGCGGCATCGCTATGAAGCGCGCGCTGTTCTTAGCGTGACTGCAGCTAAACTTCAGTAAGCATGAGTCACAATACGCTAGAGGTGGTACGAACGGACGATGCAAGGCAAAGTTCGATCCGGACGCTTGTCGATGCGCACTAAACATCTACGAAGCCATTCGGGAGTGACAGAGTTCAACCTACATTCGTGGTCGGGATGACGACAACGGCTTTGATATGTTGTAAGAACTGGTACTAGAGTACCGCGACGCCGGCGACATGCCCGGGACGCGTCGGAACATTACTCGTAGAGCGCTTCGACATGCAGTCATGCTAAGCAGCACTGCTACTGCGGTCCAGCGAAGTGAGGTGGCTCGCATGATGCCAGTGCCAGTGCTCTCGCGACCCTAAGTATGTCATGTTCCAACCTTGAAGCGCGACAGGGTGTGCGTCACCCAGGTCACCCAGGCTCTACTCGGGCCAGAGAGAGTTATGGCAGGTGAACAAATCTGACGCGACTGTTTTGCTTCCTTGACCCTGTTGACGTAATTCCTGGACGGGCGGACTGGTATATGACAGGCTCGGCGTTTCGGTATTACCTCTTCAAATCAGTCCAAGTCACGTGAACCACCCTTTCTGGACCTCCCTGGACTAATCAAGCGGAAAAGTATTACAAACTGTTCTAATGAGTAACAGGCCAGTAATCGTAATGAAATAGAGTCAGCCCTCTCATTCACTGCAATGGCAATGGCAATGTTGAATGTTGGATGATTGATTTTCCCTCTTCGCCTCTCCCAGTCGAAAGTGTCTTCAACATAGTCATCTGCTGCATGATAGCTAGGACAGGATAGGGTAGGATAGCGCTCGTCTTCGCTTCTCTCACTTCGACTACTCTCGCTCGTTTCCGCTTCTACTTCTGCAATCACGACGACCCGATACCCCCTCGATACTATCGCTCGAACCAGAACATTACTCGCGCGTCAATCAACGATCGCTCTTCCTCTCATCAGCTCGACATTCAACGAGCTGAGCTGAGCTAGCACCATGGCCAGCGGTATACCCGTGCGTATCGTCTCTACTCTCTTCCATCTCACCCCATCTTTGCCTTTCCATCTTGAACTACCCGCTCCCCCAGCCCCAAAAAGCGCGACATTGCGCGAGACAGGGCAACATCGCGTGGCTTGAACATGACCACTTGGTTAGGGTCATACATCATCCACCATAGCATATGCCTATTCCCGTCAATCGTGACTCGTCCTCGATGCGCGATGTCTGAGCAAGCCCATCTATCCTCGCAAGCATAGCATGAGACATCATGAGATTGCAATCTCCTCATCACTCTACCACTGCACTATTACATGTTGACTTGCGCTGACGCTCGACCTTTTCCTTCCTACCCTGAAAACGCACCACCATACATCTTCATCATTCACCCTACACAACGTCCACTACTTCTCCATTCAATCATTACTACCATCTCAACGAATCGCAATGCCTCCTCAACAATCTCAGACACGTCGCACGGCGCGTCGAGTCGACGAGAATGCCCCGCCAGCAGCTGGATCAATCGCTACGCGCTCAAGAAGCACGGTGACCAACGGAGGCGCTCTTGCTGGTAAAGCTGCGTCTACCACCACTTCCATCCCGGTGATGAAGAGGGCGCACTCTGCCGCAGGCAACGCAGCTGTTGGCGGTGCTGCCGCTGCAGGTCTCGGCAAGGTCGACCCACTCGCTGCGAAGAGACGAGCGGCTTTGGGCGAAGTCACCAATGGAGGCAAGAAGGCTGGTACGAAGCAGGAGGATCGGAAACCACTCGTAACTACTCAGGCGTCGCAAGCTGCTTCTCAGCGACAAGCCAAAGCGACTGTCCCCGTCGCTGGCGTCAAGGAGGAGAAAGTGGCTGGAAAGAGGAAAGCGGTCGTGCCACCTGCCAGCAAGATTCCGTCGCGATCGCGTTCCGCTACCGCTTCGACAAGCACTAGTGCAGCTGAGCCGAAACCTCTCAAGGAACGAAGGACAAATGTGGAGGATGGCAAGCCGCCTGCCGACGAGGTGGAGCCCGCGCGCAAGAGAAGAAAGACGTCCAGTCCAGCGTTCCTAGAGGAGGAGGAGTTAGATGAGGCACACTACGACCCCGATGGCAGGGAAATCCTCCTGTCTAGCGGAAGTGACAGCGCGGTGGGATTGAGGAGTCCGAAACTGAAAGCGAAAGATGAAGGCTGGACAGATCTGGACGCAGAAGACGAAGGCAACCCATCTATGGTCAGCGAATACGTCGTAGACGCCTTCAATTACATGTTGTCCATCGAAGTAAGTTCGCTCCTTCATAGTGGACTATACCATATGCTAACATCACGGCAGAAACGAACCATGCCTAGCCCCGAGTATATGGACAAGCAAGTCGAGCTGCAGTGGAAGATGCGGGCGATCCTCATGGATTGGTTGATAGAGGTCCATTCAAAATTCCGCCTGTTACCAGAAACCCTCTTCATCGCTACCAACCTTGTCGATCGGTTCCTTTCCGACCGTGTCATCTCGCTCGTCAAGTTCCAACTAGTCGGTTTGACTGCCCTCTTCATCGCTGCAAAGTACGAAGAGGTCATCTGCCCTGCCATCGAGCACTTCCTCCACATGGCCGATGGTGGTTACAACACCGACGAGATTCTCAAAGCTGAACGATACATGCTTTCAACACTTGATTTCGACCTCTCTTATCCCAACCCCCTCCACTTCCTGAGACGCATCAGTAAAGCCGACGGCTACGATATCCAAACAAGGACAGTCGCAAAATTCCTCGTCGAGATCAGCTGCGTCGAGCACCGCCTGCTCAAGTATCCCCCAAGTTTGCTGTCAGCAGGAGCAATGTGGCTCGCTAGACTTTGCCTGGAGCGAGGAGACTGGGTGAGTTCAGCTAGCGGTTTAGACGAAGGGAACGCTCGCATCGCTGACATGCCCTTGGGTACAGACACCGAACCTCGTTCATTACTCGTTCTACGCCGAGGATGAAGTGATTGATTGCGCTCAAGTCATGCTGGACTTCATCCTTGACCCAGAGTTCCAAGACTCTTCGTCATTCTACAAAAAGGTAAGCGATATGATATCTCCTCAAGGTGCAAAGGATCCAAGCTGACGGTTTGTCCCTCAGTACGCATCCAAGAAACACATGAAGGCGAGCGTGTACATGCGCGAATGGGCGATCTCACGATGGCCCGAGTCCGCATCGGGCGAATCAGA
The DNA here is from genome assembly GCA_026538355.1 of Cryptococcus sp. GC_Crypt_5. Lineage (NCBI taxonomy): Eukaryota > Fungi > Basidiomycota > Tremellomycetes > Tremellales > Cryptococcaceae > Cryptococcus > Cryptococcus sp. GC_Crypt_5. The sequence goes on from JALPBZ010000238.1 coordinate 18,201, forward strand.
GCACGCGGGAACTGAGCTCAGAATGCTCCTTCTCGAAGAGGCTGAGGCAGAGTAGGCTGCGGTCGATCGCCTTCCCCGATACTCACACGTTGGATCCAGGCGACAAAGAGAAAAAGTGTCTTGATGCGCTGTGCGCTGTGCCTTGTGCATCAGGATCGCCTACCCATTATTTTCCACTCATTGGCGATACCGACCATCATCATCGATTCCAAACCTTGTTGTTGCTCATTTTACATTCTACATTCTCTTTTCACCAAAACCTCATTACTGTGCATCGACATCAGCTTGCAACCCCGCGACCTCTCGAGCGCCCAGCCGCATAATGACCCATCGACCCATCCTCCCAATATCATGCACCAGCACCAGCTCCAGCACCGGACACATTCGAGCGACGAATTCAATACCAATGACTATACGCCCCATACCATTTCTTTTCCTTCCTTCCAGTACTTCCAGTATATACTGTATATATTCTCTATTGTTGGATGTGCCAACAACGAGTCTTTCCGCGCGATTTACGTGTTCTATCTAGTCATGTCTGATACGAGAAGAGAGGAGAGAGCTAGTTGCGCATTGCAAGGCTAATACCGTAGATCCCAGATGTGACAATCATGTATGCCGTGTCCTGTCCATTTGTTTCCTATTTCAATGAGTTCGGTTTGATTAAATACGCTCGATCGTCATGTACGATACACGTATTATCATGTTGATGTGGTGTTTTACTGTTAGTAGAGGAGAGCCTCAGCGATACACATAGCCGACCACACCGCGACCAAGCTGTTTGCTGAATATGCTCAGATGAATGACGATGTCATGATGTGTGGTACAAGTGGGACCATGGTGAAATGGCCGTATATATAATTTTGAAATGCACAAGGTCCCGAAAGACTTCCTTCCGCTCTACTCGTAATCGCTCTCAGTCCTCCCCTTCTTCGTCCGCATGTCGGTCAAGGCTCAGGTCGCCCATTTAAAGGTCAACACCCTCGGGTCGGACGATCTTGGACTACCGGGCAAGTCAGCATGTGCGAAGAGAAGGTGTGCAACGGTAAACTCACAGTGTCGGGAACACCAGGGAGGGGGAAGCTGGTGGCGAACTTCATGACGTCCTGCTTGAGCTCGGCGATGAGCTTGGGTGCCTCGCCGGAACCGGACTCGTAAGCCTTGACGAAGTCCTTGAGGAGCTTGGAGCCAGCCTCCTCCTGGGTCTTGAGGGCGATCTGGACGATACGGTGCAAGAACTCGGCAACCTTCTCGACGTCCTGCTCGTTCATGGATCGAGAGGTCAAAGCGGAAGTACCGATACGGACACCACCGGGAACGAGCGCAGAGGTGTCACCGGCAACGGCGTTCTTGTTGAGGGTGATGTGGGCGGCGTCACCGATCTTCTCAACCTTGGAACCGGTAAGACCAAGAGGTCGCAAGTCCCAGAGAACAAGGTGGTTCTCAGTACCGTCGGTCTGCAGTTTGTAGCCGTGCTTGAAGAGGACGGCAGCGATGGCAGCGGCGTTGGCGCGGACCTGCTTGGCGTACTGCTTGAAGGCGGGGTCGGCAGCTTGCTTGAGCGCAACGGCAATACCGGCGATGGTGTTGTTGTGGGGGCCACCCTGGCACGCGGGGAAGACGGCACCGTTGATACGGGCCTCGATGTCGGACTCCTTGTCCTTGCGGAAGAAGATGAGACCGGCACGAGGACCACGGAGGGTCTTGTGGGTGGTGGTAGTGACGACGTCACAGTACTCGAAGGGAGAGTTCTGCTCGGCAGCGGCGACGAGACCAGAGATGTGGGCCATGTCAGACAAGAGGTAGGCGCCTTGCTTGTCGGCGATCTTCCTCAACTGTGCGTAGTCCCAGTCACGAGGGTAAGCGGAACCACCGCAGACAACGAGACGAGGCTTGAAGAGGTTGGCGTTGGTCTCGAGTTGGGGGTAGTCGATGATACCGGTCTTGGGGTCGACGCGGTAAGGGAAGGACTGGAAGTAGATGGAAGAAGCGGTGATCTTCTTCTTGGCGGTGTAATAACCGTGGGTAAGGTGACCACCATCGGGGAGACCGAGACCCATGATACGGTCTTGAGGGTTGATGAGGGCAGTGAAGGCGGCGAAGCTGTACAAGACGTCAGCGAAGCAGATTGAGCGTGTCGCAATCGTCACTCACTTGGCAGTGGAACCAGAGTAAGGCTGGACGTTGACACCCCAGATCTTGGGGTCAAGGTTGAATGCCTTGAGGGCTCGATCACGAGTAAGGTTCTCGAGGATGTCGACGTACTGATTGAGAACAGAGGGGTTCGATTGTCAGCGGCAAAGACATACTTAGAAGATGCAGTCTGACTCACCTCGTTACCACCGTAGTAACGGGCACCTGGGAGACCCTCGGAGTACTTGTTGGTGAACATGGAGCCGTTGGCCTCCATGACGGCGAGGGAGGTGAGGTTCTCGGAAGCGATGAGCTCGAGACCAGAGAACTGACGCCATGTCTCCTGCTCGACGAGCTTGTGGACCTCTGGGTCAGCCTCCTGGAGGGACTGGTAGAGACAGGCGTTGTAGTCCGAGGGGACGGGGATGGAAGAGGACATCCTGGTGATGTTTTTGAGGTTGTTAGGGCGAGTGATTGATGTGCGCGAGAGGGCGGAGAGGATAGACCGAGACGAGGTCAACGATGGCATTGGGTAAGGAAGTGGAAGATGGCAAAAGAGAAGAAAGATCAAAATGGGTTTGCTCTGGTTGATTCTCGATGCAACTGCTACTGCTGCACTACTGCTGCACTGCTGCACTGCTTGCACTTGCTCGGATGCTTTGGCCAGGCAAATCCGAAGAAAAATAACCAAAAAAAAAGCGATTTCACCCTGAAATGAAATAAATCTTGCGCGATCACTACTCGATTATGTGATGGGATAAATAGGCATAAATCCGTGGGAAGGATATTCTGGGCAGGATACGAGCAGTGTACTATGGAGAGGACTTCTTGAGACTACTATGATGGTAGCAAGAGGTGTTGAGAGGGATGGGGAAGAGGGGAAGACGATAAAGAGGGTGATACAGCCACTTTCTTATAGCTGCGAGAAGTCAATGATATCGTCCTCCCCGTTGAGATAAGCAGTGGAAATACACTTGATACCCCTTGGAAATCAATTTACCGCTCATTTCCAACACTGGTCTCATCTCCGCAGGAGAGTGTTATCGGCTTACAGAATACGACGGACAAGCGCTACAGCTCGTTCGGGCTAATGACGATTTCCAACATACCTGACGGCCATCTCAGGTCCATAGGTGGTCATTATTGACTATGCATCAACGGACTTGACAGTGGCAGCGTAAGGGAGCTACACGACTTTCGCCATTCTGTAAGCAGACGCGCGACTGATCTCCATAATTATCCCATTTCTCGGTAAAATCATGATAATGTTTTCGCCACGCGTCATTTTACAACTGTCCACCGTCAACTATCGACTGTCCACTGTCCACCTCAAATTCTTTCCTCCCACCCTTCTTTGCTCTACAGGTCATTATCACCTGCAATCACTCAACCCGTCTGACCATCGCAAGGAGGAGGAGCATGGTGGGCCGAGATGAAAGTGCTATGCGTGGCAGAAAAGCCTAGTATCGCGAAGAGCATCACCCAGATCTTATCCGGTGGAGGGTTTAGTACGGTGAGCGAGAGCGAGCCAGCAGCTCATTCTCCACGCTGATCGAGCTTTTCCTGAGCAGCGGGAAAGCAGACACCCCTATGTCCGCAATTATGACTTCGACTACAAGCTTCCGGCTCCTCTGGGAAACGGCAGGGGAGCGGACTTTACGGTCACAGCGGTCTTAGGACATCTGACTTCATCTGTGAGCTCATCGTAATGCTGTTGTTCTCCTGACAGACTGGCTGACTCGCGAGCTCACTCGTGTAGGACTTTGACGACGATCACCGAAAATGGTCGTCGTGCGATCCGTTCGCTCTCTTCGATGCTCAGATCCTCACATATATCGACCAAGTACGTCGCCTTCCTCTCATATCCTCACTCGGCCATTGTGCTGCCCACTTATATCTTCTGTCTTGTAGAAACTCAAGACCATCGAGTCGAATTTGCAGCGCGAAGCTCGCAACGCGGATTTGTTGATGATTTGGACCGATTGTGATCGCGAAGGAGAGCATATAGGTTCAGAGATCGTTGCAGTATGCAGAAAGGCGAACAGAGGGATCACAGTGAAGCGAGCGAGATTCAGCGCTATCATCCCTGCGTGAGGTTTTACATTTCGACTGTCCGTCGTATAAGTCGTATAAGCTCACCTTTGTGGTTAGGCAAATCCACCAAGCTTGTCGACAAGCCGACAACCTGGACATGCGGCAGGCGGATGCAGTGGAAGCGAGGATAGCGCTGGACTTGAGGATCGGTGCTGCTTTCACTCGGCTCACGACTGTCAGCTTACAGAATAGGGTAGCAGAGCTGGCTCAACAAGTCATAAGCTACGGTGAGCCATTCTGCTTCCCTCCTTCTGAGCACTAGCTGAGTGACAACGCAGGACCATGTCAATTTCCAACACTCGGCTTCGTGGTCGACCAGTACAACCGTGTTCAATCCTTTGTCCCCGAGCAATTCTGGTACATTTACGTCGCCATTGAGAGGGAGGATGAAGATGGCGAAGAGCGGGTGGTAGAGTTCAAGTGGCGCAGAAACCATTTGTTCGATATGGAGTTCGCATTCGTGTTGTATGAGCAGTGCGCGAGGCAAGAGCAGGCCGTGGTGACAAAGGTGGAGACCAAACCGACGACCAAATGGTATGTCGAGCGAAAATGGGCCGCTGCCAGTGCATATCGCTTACTGACGATATGGATACAGGAAGCCCCTTCCGCTTACTACTGTCGAGCTGCAACAAGCAGGATCGAGATTGCTTCGTATGGCACCGAAAAAGGTCCTAGATGTGAGTCGCGACGATAGCGGGCGAACAAACTCTCTGACGGTCCGTGATTTAGACCGCAGAGAAGTTGTATCAAAGAGGAATCCTCAGCTATCCCCGTACCGAAACCGACCAGTATGATAAGGCGTTCGACTTCAACACCTTGATTCAAAAGCAGACATACGACAACCAATGGGGACAGTATGCGCAAAAGTGAGCTGGGCCTCTTTCCATACACGCGGCAAAGCTAACCAGTCGATAGACTGCTAGACGGCGATTTCCAGAGACCGCGTAACGGGAAGAAGAACGATAAAGCCCATCCACCTATCCACCCCACTGCTCACGCTGGTGACCTACAAGGCGACGAGAAAAGGGTGTTCGAGCTGGTCACAAGGCGGTTTCTCGCTTCCTGCTCGGCCAACGCTGAAGGCAAGACCACAACGGTCGAAATCAACATCGCAGACGAGATCTTCTCGACAAGTGGTACGTTCATCGAAAAAGTCGTAACACCTTAACTCATCCTATCTTTTCCAGGTCTGGTGATATCCAGAAGGAACTACTTGGAGGTATATCCTTACGACAAGTGGTCGAATAGCGCTTTACCAGATTTCCAGGAAGGCGAAACATTCAACCCATCCATCATCGAGTGCAAAGAAGGTAGCACCAGTCGACCAAACTTGCTGACCGAAGCCGACCTCGTCGGGCTGATGGACAAGAATGGAATAGGTATGCTAGCTTACATTTTCCTGCCCGTGCGAAGCTGAACCTGTTCATCGGAATAGGCACTGATGCAACGATCGCTGAACACATCGCCAAGATCATCGAGCGCGAGTACGTTACCGAAAAACAGGAACAAAAGATCAAATATCTTGTTCCGTCGACGCTTGGTGTGGGACTGGTCGAGGGGTACAATGCCATCGGCTTCGATCGATCTCTTAGCAAACCACATCTCCGTCGAGAGGTGCGTTCCTTTCCGCTCATCGCCTTGATGAATTCACTGACGATGGGTCAGACGGAACACAGGATGCAGCTCATTTGCGATGGTGCTAAGCGTAAAGCCGAGGTCCTGGAACAGACAATTGATGAATACAAGGAGATCTTCATCAAAGCTCGGAGGGAGTTTGGTACCGTAATCGACGTAAGCTAGCTGTGTGACAGACCGATCAGATGGGCGACAGCTGATCTGTTTCTGTAGTGTGTGGTGGATTATCTACATGGTGCGGGCGAGGCGCAAGAAGCCCTGCGTGCTGCTGCTCGAGCAGGAAGAGGTGCAGCAAGGAGAAGGGGCGCTCCCGGTGGAGGCGCAGCAGGTCGTGGAGGTCGTGGTGGGCGCGGCGGACGTGGCGGTGGTGGTGCAGGCACACGGCAGTATCAGCAGAACGACGATAATGACAGCGACGACGACGAAGATGACCATGGGCCTGCCCCGCCTCGAGGTGGCGCCCGAGAGCGGGCCGCTCGCGGAAGAGGTACAACGACGCGAGGTACTGCCAAAAGGGGTACCGCTTCGAGAGGGAGAGGTGGTTCCAGTGCCGCTCCGTCAACGTCACGGCGTAAACGCTCGCTGGACGATGGTAAGCGCATTCTGCCTCAAGTATGCTACCTCAGGACATGACTGATGAGTAATCACAGATGCCCCTCGTCCTCCCCGCGATGACCGCGGAAGTGGTGCCGACGCTGCCATGTGTAATTGCAATTTGGGCGCTGCCTTACGTACAACCAACAAACCAGGAGCGAATCAAGGTCGGAAGTTCTGGACGTGCGCAAAGCCACAAGGAGAGCAGTGCGGTTACTTCGTGAGCTCGCCGTGTCCTCGTAGCTGGCATCATGGATATGCCAACTGATCAATCTATCGGGTTCTAGGAATGGGCTAGCGACGATGCTGAGGACAGCCACTCGGCAGCAGTGCCACAGGCTCGTGCTGGATCCAGTCGTACACATGCCGCACAAGCCGGACCTCAGGAGAAACGACCCAGGATAGAGGTGAGACCGGTCGTTCGTACGCGTCTTGTCAGCTGACGCGTGTCTCATGATAATTGGTAGAGTCGAAACACCAATCGGTCTGCCAACGAACAAGTGGTCAGATGCAATTGTGGTCTCGAGGCTGTGACTGCGACTGCATCGAAAGAGGGTCCTAATCAAGGCCGTAAATTCTGGTGAGGGCAGCTCTTATGGCAGCAATTGCCTTCACTATGCTAAAGAGACGGTATCAGGGCGTGTCCGAATAACCCTCGTGCACGTTGCGGCTTTTTCGAATGGGATGACGAGGCGGGGAATGGACGCGCTCCTCCTGCGACAAACAATCGAGCTGGATTTGGCGGTGGTATGAATGGTGGAGGCGGAACCACGGGAGGTGCGTCTGATTCATCGAGATTAACGCAATCTGCGGATCCACCTGCTTACCATATTGCGACGCATACGCAGAATGCTTCAAGTGCGGCGAGCCAGGTCACTGGTCAAATGCATGCCCCAACGACGATGGAGCGGGACCTTCACGTAATGGTGCCGGGCCGTCGAGATCAAACGCGAACAGCGGCTGGGGAGGAGGCACTTCTGGCTGTAAGTTCACTGGCGGTGCGCATTATGTTTGAGTGGTTGGACGGCTGACTATCCCGCGAAGCATGCTTTAAGTGTGGCGAAGACGGACATTGGTCGAACGCAT
>JALPBZ010000239.1:0-25533 GCA_026538355.1 Cryptococcus sp. GC_Crypt_5
TCGAGTAAACGATTTAGCTGACAATACCACTTTGTACCGCTACTCTCTTCCACTCTCTCCTCACAACTCTCTTACGCTGCATCCCGTATACTCCCCTCTCTCACCGCCTGCTCTCCAACGACAATTTTGTCCCTCCACTTCCCTCTCGCAGCAACATCCTCGCCGGTCTCGCAGGTATCACATCCGACGCCAATTCGCTCGTCAACTTTGCACGGAACAGCGCCCAAAGACATCTGTTCACCTACGATGAGGACATCCCCGTCGAGATGCTTGTGCAGAGGTTGTGCGATATGAAGCAGGGTTACACGCAATTCGGAGGTGAGCTTTGGCGCCCACACGAAATACATATGCTGCACGTTGCACAGAGAGTCGAGCTGACAATGTCTCGTGTTGCTGCTGCCCTGCAGGTCTGCGACCATTCGGCGTTGCATTACTGTACATAGGGTGGGACCCGCTGTACGGATTCCAGCTGTATCAGTCCGACCCCTCAGGCAACTACTCTGGGTGGAAAGCAACTTGTATCGGTGCAAACCACTCCTCGGCGTCAAGTTTGCTCAAGCAAGATTACAAGGAGGACCTGAGTTTGGAGGATGCCATGAGCCTGGCGTTGAAGGTTATGGCCAAAACTATGGATTCGACCAAATTGAGCAGTGAAAAGTGTGAGTAAATTCCCTTGACCATCATTCACCATTCCAGTCTGAGCTATCAGATGTTCTGCTTTGATTCCAATGTCAGAAGTGTGGCTGATACTCGGTTGACGGCGTAGTGGAGTTCGCTACGATGACCCTGCACGCCGGGTCAAAACAGCCTTTGGCCAAGATCTATCGCCCATCAGAGCTCGATGAGCTGTTACAAAAGTTCGAGCTGGGAGGCACAAAAGACGACGCCGTGGCTGCTATGGAAGGTACTGGAGGTGGCGGCGGTGGTGAGAACAACGTGACCATCACCCGATAGGTTCGTAGCGTGATGTGCACAGGATCAAGCCATGTATATGTGATATAAGCAGGAGGAACACGTCTCGTTACATGTCGTGATATGGGATATATGATACAGATACAAGCCTACTTCTACGTCTACTCGATGCCTTTACGACTCGCGACCGAGTTCGCCGTCGCTGTCGTCCACCACAGCCTCTTCAGGCGGGGGCAGACCAGCTTGGAAACCCAGTACTGACTCATTCAGTAGCGGTCTTTGGGCTTTTTCCTCTACCAGGGAATGGCTTTCTCCCTCATCAGGTTGGCCTGCTCCAGGGGCTTCTCCCTCGTCTGAGCCCGACTCGTCTTGATCAGGATGCAAGAGACCGAGCTCCTCCGCCTCTCTCCGCTGATCAGCCTCGACCACGGCGCCCTTCTCGAGCTCTTCGACAGTCAGAGAGCTCTTCCGACTTCTCCCGCCTAACGGGCTGACCTGGGTACTCCTCTCCCCGTCCTCCTCGTCCTCGGTCACTTCACTAACAGCCGGAATGTCCGTTTCTTGTGCTATAGCCAACAGCTCTCGCAAAGCCTTGTTCTCTTCTTCCAAGCGCATTATCTCGAATTCCCGCTCCAGTGCCCAATCAGACTGTCCTTCGGTCCCCGCATACCCTCCGGAGGAACCAGGCATGAAACCAGGGAAGTTGACTGGTTTTGCCGGAGCTTGAGGAACGCTCTGTTCTTGTGCGTGCGAGATGTAGCTGACTCGAGACGAGGAGGCGACCGATTTGTTGTCTGGCGAAGCAGGGGGCGAGTCGCTAGTGACGCTATCCCCGCTTTCTCCACTACCGCTACCGCTACCACTTCCACTTCCACTGCCACTGGCGCTACCACTACCGTTCGCAGCTTGAGTCAAAGCCAGTAGTCCGCCCAAATGCGAAACGAGCTCGCTATCGCTGTCCTCCCCGCCCATCGACTTTAGAGTCGAGCGAAGTAGAGTCGATAATCTGGTTAGGAGTAATGAGAGAGATGTCGAGTCGTGTAATTGCGCGGACGAATGTGCGGTCTGTAATGTCTGCAGGAGCGAGGAGTAGTACGAGTGCAGCGAGAGATCGTGTTGTTGTGATGTGTGCTATATCACATTAACACATAGGTGGAGTCAGTTGAGGTCACTTTCGACATCGGCTTTGATTGTGTCGACGGGAGACTCACGGCCACTCCTCGAAACTTGCCCATGACCGTCTCCAGCGTCTGCTCGTACTCTTTCAATAAAGCGTTGAGCTGCTTGTTCTCATGCTGTAATTGCTGGTTCTCCAATACCAGATGCGACGAGAACGCCTCCAGCTCCGAATGGAATTCTTCATTCGTTATGTCCAGGTTGAACCGCCTCAGGGGAAAGCCGGTGCCGACATGCGCTGCTTGGCCTTTGACGTTCTCCGATCGCGCCTTGAGTTGCGTGACGAGCGCTCGGTTGTTGTCCAGTTGTACTATGACGCACGGAGCTCATCAGCATTCTTGCAACGGCTTAGCTCGAGTCGAGAGAGAGCCCAGCAGGACGATGAGGAGCAGGAGACTCACCGGACAGCTCGCCGACCAAGCCCCATAGTCTCGTCAATTCATCTTCGATCTCCATCATTGAGCGCGACATCTTCGGTTCTCTCGGTCGCTTCTTTCTCTTTCTGCTCTCCGACGTGTAGGTGGGCTTTGCAACATGTATATAAGTGACAATAGTCGATGATGTAGCTGGACGAGGATGATCATTTACGCGCCAACGGGAGCAAATTCACGCATATTATCGCCAACATGACGACCGGTTGAGATCAACCGAATTGATCCAACTTTTATCATTGCCCTCCTAGCAGATATCCGCATCACATTATACCCCAAAGTAGCTCAAGCAGGTACCCAAGAGTCTTCCGCTGAGCAGCGACACTCGAGCGGCGTATCCCTGGTCAACTCCCGGTCCGTCTCTCATACCAGCCCTCATACCAGCCCATGCAGGGTCGCTGCTGCACTTCGCATCTCACCTTCTTCCCTCCCAGTACACCCCTCATGGCAGCGCGGTAGAGCCCACTGTTGACGAGGTGCAACAGGATGAACTCCGTCTCCGGTCTTCAATCTGCGCTACTCAAGTACTCGTCGGACAAGATCAAGGAGCGCTCAGCGGGGCATGAGCAGATCCGCGAGATATTCAGTAATAGGGAGAACCTCGTTGTCTTCCAGGAGACCGCTTCGCGGGACGGCGGGGCAGGATGGTTGGCTTTCTTCCAGTGCTTGTTCCAAGTAGTGAGCACGGAGAAGAAGATTTCTATCAAGAAGGGCGGTACGAGTGGGCCCGCCGACCGGAGACTCGCCGACGCCATCTCCCTCGTGCGATGGATGACCGAACGGGCCGTCCTCCTTCTCTCTCGAAAACCGTTCATGGCCCTATTCACCCACATGATCCACCTGCTGGTCTACGGCAGCCAGATCTTCCCACCGGCCGCACTCGACTATGCTAAAGCTCTCAGGACGCTGCTTAGCTACCGCCCACACCTCGACAATCTAGATCAGAACAGCTGGAAAATCCTCATGGGCCTCTGCTGGGCGTCGGTTCTGGGCGACGATATGCGTACAGTGGAAGAGTGGGACGAAGAACTCGACGACGAGGACAAGTTTCCCTCCAAACGATCAGCCGAGGCAGATGGTTTTGGTACTCAAGCTGGACCATCATCGACTACCGGACGGCATCAGCATCGTGCTACTATCTCCCAGCACAACATGGAGCTCATATCTCTCATACCCATTCTCCTGTCCAGCTCTGCAGCACCCCTCCTGCCGCCCTTGCCGACGATGGACCTGCCCGGACAGCCTGTCGAGAAAATCGGCTATGCAATCCTGCTCAAGATACATCGTTTCTTCCTGCAATATCCCAACGAGACCTCGGCGCATCTCACCATCCTTCGCTCACTCAATGCGGTCATGGCCGAACTCGAACTCAATTGCCGGGACGACTTTCTCGCAGCAGCCCTCAAACTCCTCCCACAGCTCGTCGCACTGTGGACAACGCGCAACAAAGCGGTGAGAGAACAGGTGGTCATCGCTTTACGGACGATACTACCCTACGTCACTCACAAGTCGCTCGTCGATACCAAGCAAGCTGCAGGAGTGCGGGATGCCTTGCTAAGGCTGATGGATGTACTCTCGAAGGAGACAACGGTCAAGTGGGGTGTTGAACCACTTGATCTAGGTTTGCTGCGGATGCGAGAGGGAAATGAAATAGCCACTCATGCACCGTTCGAGCTGCATTGCCTCTCAGCTGGATTCGACTTCAATCACGAGCATGCGATGACATGGGCGATTCTGGAGCTGTACCGTGATGTCTGTATACATGTGAGCTGTCTTCCTCGTTGCTTTCCACGAAATCATCTGACATAATTTCAGTTATACAGCACGCAGGACTCCTCTGCTCCGCCAACTCCAGTCCGGGAAGGAAGCGTAGCCAAGCGACGACGCATCGAGAATGCTCTCACCAGTCTGCTGTCTGCGATCGATAGTGGCCCGACAAAAGCGCGCCTACTCGCTTCTCAAGTCATGGTATTCCTCATTGACCGTCATTGGGACAAGCTGCATACTGAAGCGCGAACCGATGTCCGCCGTGCCTTTCTGGACTTGCTGGACGAAGATGACGAAGCCTTGCAATGCTGGGCTTTCGTTGGTATCTCCATTCTCGCGCAGCTTTCGCAAGATGACGAGAATGATGACGAAAGGATGTCATTCAGCTCAATGCGTTCTCCGTCTGAACGCCTAGCTCAACGAAAAGCCGCTGAGGATCACTGGAAAAGAGCTTGGGCCCACGCGCTGCACAAATCTTCTTCCGCCCCCTTATGTCGCGCAGCTTGTCATGCTGCCGTCACTTTGCTGCGACACCACCGACTGGACAGATCACTCTGCATCAAAGACATTCACGCACTCCTTCAAAATGTGAATGTCCAAGGCCCGATCTATCCTTATGACTCGGTCTGCGCTTTTCTCGCCACCGCTTTACAGCTGACGAGATCCGACGTCCGCCTGTACGCACTGGAGCTCGAGAACAAAGTATTGACGTGGCTGGAAAAAAGCGCATTGCTCGATGGACCAAGAGGAAAAGGGCGTATGGAACCAGCTACACCCGCCGAGACCCTGCTTTTGCTATCTGCCATCGGTCGTACGCAACACCATCCGCTCGCTGGTCTGTCAACTCTCGAAGTCCTACCTGATTCAGCTATTGTCGATCGAATGCTGGAAGAGGCCAAAACGAAACCGATTCGCGAGTTCCTCTTACATGGTATATTTCCTACACAAGAATCGGCGCCCGAATCACAGACGAGCGCTGTGAGGGACATGGCTAATACTTCAACTGAGAACCTTTCATTCCTCGACGGTCGGCCGCGGCGTATCTCTACTTTCCTTCTCAACGAAATATCGACTACCGCACCCGAGCTCGAAATAGCGAATGGAGCCGTCCATGCTCCTGAGCGCGTCCGTCGCTGCCTCGATCTTGTCGTTGTAGCCCTCTCGTTTCAGGCGTCACTCCAACTGAACGGCTTGACACCGGACACATCATGTGTTCAAGCTGCCATCCGCCTCCTGGTGACAGTGAAGCCTCATCTACTTTCGTCGGCATTATCGATACCCGCTCAGCACTTGATATGGCGAGGCTTACAACCGCTCGTACACGTTCTCGCGGTCGAGAAGGATTATTGGCCGATACTAGTCAAGCCTGATGGTCAATCCGGTATCAGACAAGACCTTCTTTCACCCTCTTTGTACGATTCGGCCATCGAGATACATCATCCAGTAGGCACCAATAGAGCGAATCATACTTCCCAGATGACCTCGCAAAATCCTTGGGGACAAAGCCAGATTCCCGCAAGTGGGCAATCAATCTTTCCTCCTACGCCTATCACGGCTTCTTTGGACCCAACAGGTACAGGTACTCGGCGTCCAGCGACGATTGAGCGTATGATTTGGCACCTGCCTGCGGTGAGTACCTGTCTCTGGCTCAGAATGCTGTACTGATGCACCTTCCTCATTAGGTGGCTGCAGCAGGAAAAGAGCTGTTTGACCTCTGTCTCAAGCTCGTTGGCAAAACAGGTCCATCGACAGCGACGAATGGGACGCAGGTCCACTTCCCTGGACGTACGGAGGATGACGATTTTGGCGAGATCCGAACCGCTGAATCGGACGCCATGCCATTATCGAAGGAAGCAGTGGAATGTCAACGCACCTCTGCATCCCTGCTTGACACCGCCTTGGCCATTCGACTGAAAGGCTCGATGCTAGCCTCAAAGGCTATCGCTCAACGAGCGTTACGAGATCCATCATTGCTCAATGTCCTGCTTCAAGCAGAGGGCGAACACTTCATCGAGGTCGGCTTGGCGGTTTGTGAGGCGATACATCAAGGCTGGCTTGCGCTCAGCATCGACGCTGTCGACCTCATCCTCACGTCTCTCGAGGAGATGCTCAGCTCTTACGCATACTCGCGACACGAAGGTCTCCAAGGATTGGCCATCCAATTTGCACGGTGCTCGTTGAGTATCTGGCTTGAAGTCGATGCAGCGAATCTCGACTTGCAACAACGGACCATGTACCTCGTCTGTTTCATGGCTGCCAAGGTGGAGAAGGGGATCGTCAACTCTTGGCGGGTCCGCCTAGCAATGCTACGCTTCATGGACGACTTTCTGCACCACGAGACGGCCGTCGAGCTGTGGCAAGAAGCAGCTGAAGAGGACGACGTCGATATGGAAGACGGTGTAGCAAGAGGGCCTGTAAGCTATCTTTCCCGTGCGCTACTGGATATCGACATGAGGGTGCGAATCCGAGCTGCAACGTCCGCCCCATCAGTTTTCTATCGACCAGTCCTCGCAAACGCACCGGAGCAAGCGGCCACGTTCTACTTCTCCTCTTTGCAGCAGCAGCCGGGGATAGATACGCATTGGAACTCCTTTGTATCCCACTTGCTGTGGAAGTTGAACGTTTGCGTGGCTAGCGCTCAACAGCGTGCCGCCGCCGTCTTCCACCTGTACGAGATACCCGCCATCAATTCGACATACAACCACCATCTCCAATCCGGCCTGATGGCCGTGGCCAAACGACTCGGCCTCAACTCCATTTCAGCTTTGTATGTGCCATATGCCCTAGTGATCACCCGGAGTCAACTGCGCGACGGCCAAATGGCCATGCGTATCTCACACAAGCTGTATGGCTACCCATCTCGAAAGGCATTCTCGGCAGCCTGCCTGAGTGACATCGGACCGGAATTACTGTCGATTGGCGAAATCGACTTCTTCATCGCTCTTTGCGAAGCGGCGGCGATACAGCCGGAAGAAGCTGCTATTCAGCACTTCCCTGCTGCCGCTGCACTGGCTCTGTGCGACGCCTTCTCTCGTATGGGCAGTGAAGAGGAAACAAGCGTCACAGCTTGCGCGGAACAGGCAATCGAGACTTTAGGTTTTCTCCCTGGGCTCGGTGATCAGCAGAAATTGGCCAAGAGGTTTGATGCCGATGCCGATAATATCGCCGCGCACTTGTGGGAATCGCTAGATTTGAAAGAGTCTACATCTGAGATCGCCACCTTCCTCGACTCTCTCCCCTCAAGCACTCATGATTCAGGCAACCTTACTACGAAGAGCACATCCAACTCCGGTGCGACCTTTCATACTCTCATGACTAACGATACGGCGTCGCTCGGGAGCGTGTATGCTGTCGATCCGTCCAGTTCAGTTGCGGCGGTAGTGGCGGCATACAATCACCTCAAAGCCCGAAAAGGCGCCTCATTGGGTGACAAGATGGTCTTTAGTGCGATCCTTCGGCTCACTCATCAGATCAACCACGTCTTTCTTGTCAGCGAGCAAAGACGCTATCTCCGCGGCCTGGCACTTCTCTTGGCCCTTCATCCTGCTGCAATGCGAAATCCGACCATTCTTCAAGCATATTTGCGCGAGATACTAGCGCTACTGATTCAACCCGATATCTGCGGAATCGCGCTGTCGATGTTGGCTTGGGGTTTCGATCAGGTCCAAGAAGCTTCATCCCACTTATCGAGTTTGATCGACCTCTTCATTGCCCTGGGTACGGCACGATCCGCCTTGGCCGCTACGCAGAATCCCAATACGCAGGAGGTCGGAGATAAAATGGAAGAATGGATCTTACAGAGCGCTCCCAACTGGAGTGCGTCCACTGCAAATCGACCAGCTTTCGAAGCTGCAGTCATTCTTTGGCCTTCTGACCTCCGAGACCGCCTATCTATATCAGTCAATCCCCTCTTCGTGGACCTGAGAACACTGAGCGAGAGTCCGAATGTCACGAATGGCTCGGAATTATGCCAGCAGTACTACGAGCTGATCCGATCAGACTCGCACCCCCGCGCCGAGGCCATATCAACATTCGTGCAGTCTGTCTTCTGGCATCTCAAGAGTAGACTGGGAGGTGACTCGCGTACGGAGGGGATCAAAGCTTTCCTCGACATCCTTCACTTGGCCAACGGTCAAATCCACGCTCCTGCTCTCAATGCGTTGTCGGTCTTCTCCAAGCCTCAACTCCCAGTCCCCGCTGTCCTCAATCGAGCGAGAAGCAAAGCTTCGCCTCCTCCATCAGCGTCTATCCAGGAACTCCAAGCTGAACTCCGAGTCACCATCGTCAAAGACGCGGTAAAGCTCACTGATGCCGATAAGCAAGATACGAGATCGACGGCATACCAAGCCCTGCAAGGGATGGTATCCATGTTGTCAGCCAATATGGCCAAGCTCTTCCTCCCTGATATATCGAACAAATTGGCAGTCATCATCCCTGCGTACATACCCGCCTCAGCGCCAAGTAAACAAACCTCGTCGTCGTCCACAAGCGATCTGCTCAGCACTCTTCAAAATTCAGATAGGATCAAGAGTTCACGCTCTGTTGATTTGTGGTCTCGCGAGCTAGTCAAGGGACTTTGCGAGCTAGTCAGTCTCGAAGACCCCTTCTTTCGATCTCTCGAACCTCTGATCGCAAACTCAGCCATCTCCCTCCATGGACTACTGCCTCACCTCGTCCGAGCCGCCCTCACGTGCACTGGTACAGCAGCATCGCCCACCAAAGCCAAGTCGCCGAACGGTATAGCTGCAGAACGAATCAAAGCCCTCTCGGAACACTTCGCCATGGTCATCCAGTGGCCCTCAGCATCGGTCGATACCATCCAGTGCATCATTGATATATTCCTCTATTTGAGGTACTTTAGGCCGCCGTATCATCGTACGGAGAATGAGCTGAGCTACAATGCCTGGCTGGATACCGACTATCTCCTCCTCAGCGAGGCGTCTGTCAAGAGCGGGGCCTACGCTAGCGCCATGTTGTTCCTTGAGCTGGCAAGGGATCAGGAGAGAGTGACCCCGGTAGAGGCGTCAGATCCACGCGTTCAGAACGTGAGTTGATTGGCATATGTTGCAATGTACAAAAAAGCTGACCTACATCGGGCTTGGTATCGCAGATCATGTATGAGATCTACAGCAATGTCGAAGACCCAGATGGCTTCTACGGCATCCAGAACAATGACGTTCGCGACGCGCTACTCCGCCGGCTCCGACACGAAGGACAATCTACACGCGCTTTCGGGTGGAACGGAGCTGCTATCGAAGCGACTTCGAGCACTAGCGCTTACAAGCGACATCTCCTTCCTGCATTGCATGACCTGCACGATTTCGGCTTCAACCGGCTCGCGTCCGCTGTTGCCAGTCAGTATCGGCGACAAGGCACTGACGCGGACGCCGACAGCGACAGCGACACGACCGATCCTTTCTTCTTTGAGCTGGCTTGGCGTACAGGCGATTGGGATCTGCCACTCACATCCGCCAGCAACGACAGCCCAGCTGCCTCGCAAGCGCTTCTGTACGCCTCTCTGCGCGCTGTGCATCGAGAAAGAGATATAGGTGCTGCTCTCGAAGTCGTCAATTTGTCGCTGGAGGGAGAAGCAGCCCGACTCGCAAAGCTTGGAATGGAGCAAATGGCTCAGGTAAAAACGACCAGCAGCAACTTGCTATGTCTTAGACAGGTTGCGCTTTGGCTGGAGCCAGATTTCCAAGGATTGCTTGAAGAGCCTGCCATTGGCTCGGACCGACTGATCGCCTTCGCAACCTTGAACAAGTCATTTGAGTGAGTCTGTTTAGCATCACGTGACGCCTTATAAATGCTGAGAGACCGCTATATGAAGCTTCGCAACAGCCGAAGCTATCACTGCGACCAAGCTCTCGCTGCTCCGTGCAGGCCGCGAGAGAGAGACGAAGAACATGCTTGGAGATCTCACCACTCCGAGATTCGATAACCTCGTCGAGCTCGAAAAGCGATGTCAGCTCCGTCTCGGCGAGATGGCACGAGAACACGGGAACCTGCAAGCTGCAGTCAACGCAGTCACTGCGGTTCAACAGCTTAACCTCGGTAATGCAGCGCACAGCGAGGACGCTCAAGATGCTTTCAGCCATGTTCTTTGGGCTCAAGGTGAACATGCGCTAGCTATTCAGCATGTAGTGGAGATGGCGGCGGAGCTGGGTGGGAAGAAGTCCAAAAATGGTGCAAGACTTGCAGTCCTTCTTGGCCGAATCGTGAGATATCGACTGATTTATCGGTCGGACGATTCGCTGATGCTAAATACAGGCTCACTGGACATCCCTCGCCAAGCTGAAAGCAGCTCATGAGATCAAGTCGACTTTCGACGAAGCAAACAGTTTGGCCAAAGTCAACAATATCTCTTCAGACGAATACGCCAGCCTCTGTCATACCTACGCATCTTTCGCCGACGGCCACTATACGGCTCTCAACAAGTCATCAGAGCTCGAGCGACTTAAGGCGTACCACCATCGCAAGTCTTCTGAACTTCGCCAAATGGAGGCGACTCTCAAATCCTCCAATCGGCGCGAGAGCAGTTCTCGAAGTAGTCGTGCGGCACAAGAAGTCGAAGAGGATGCTAAAGCTATCAAGGAACTCGAAGCTGAACGGAGAACGTATATCAAGACTTGTCTCCGGATGTACGCGACAGCCCTCGCCCTTTCTGATCAGCACGACGACTCTATCACCCGCCTCTGCTCGCTCTGGCTGGAACACGATGACGACGAAGACGTCAATAAGGATTTTGCTGGCTATCTGAAGAAGATCCCGACTTACAAGTTCGTCTTTCTGGGCCCTCAGCTCGCTGCAAGGCTGTATAAACCGCCTCAGCCATCTCACTTCAACGCATCATTGAACGGCTTGATGCTGAAGATGAGCAGGGAACACCCCTATCATATCCTGTATCAAGTCATCACCATTGCTCATGGTGTCAACATATCTGCCGTGTCATCCTCGGCAGCAAGGCGCAAGTCCGGCGTCGGCACGGCTGGTATCAGCGAAGAAGGGCGCGGTCCAGCCGCAGCCGAGATCCTCGGTATCCTCTCTTCGGACGCTTCACAGCCCTTATCCCAAAAGGCCTCGAATCACATGAAGGCATTCACAGAAGCGTCGATCGCTTGGGCGCATTACAAAGAGTATTCAAGTTCTAAAGGCGATAGTCAAACATCGGACAAATCCAAACCCAAAGCTGGAACGCAACATAATATCCCCACTACCTTCCCATTCAACAAATTGCGTCTCGATATACCAATCGCAACGAGACCGCCACCCATAGACCTCACGTGCAGGTACGCCGGCATACCGACTTTCGTCAGGTATAGGACGAGGTATACTATCGCTGGAGGCGTGCATAGACCCAGGATCATGGAGTGCTACGACACGCAGAAGAAGGTGCATGTGCAGCTGGTAAGTGTCATTCCTTACTTCCCTGTTAATGTCACAGGGAAGCTCTGAGATGCGAGGAGGCAAAGCTCACGCGTGTGCGCAGTTCAAGGCGGAAGATGAAGTTCGGCAGGATGCGGTGATGGAGCAAGTGTTCACCATGACCAACGACCTTCTGGCTCGTGATCGTCAAGCCAAAGCTAGGGATCTGCGATTCAGAACGTATAACGTCGTTCCGTTACCCGAAAGGACAGGAATTATAGAATTCGTGGAAGGCACCAGTGGTATAGGAGAATGGCTCAAGCCTGCGCACTCAAGGTGAGCATCGGCCGTCGACGCTTCCTTGACGCAAGCTGTTCCAAGCGCTGATGAGGACTTTGTTTCTGATCATCACCGTAGATACCGCCCGAATGACATGTCGCCAACAGACTTCCAAAAGCGTATCTCGGACATACAAGAGAAGGACCCCACCTCTGCCGAGCTTGTCAAACGATACCTGAAGAACATGGAGACCTTCAAGCCTGTCATGCGTCACTTCTTCGCCGAGAAACACCGCGATCCCATCGCGTGGTTCGCCATGCGACTCAACTACTCTAGATCTGTTGCCGTTACTAGTATCGTGGGCTGGATGGTCGGATTGGGCGATAGGCATTGCTCGAATATCCTCATCGACCAGAGTTCAGGCGAGCTGGTGCACATCGATTTCGGGATCGTCTTTGAGGATGTGAGTGTGGCCACACCGTCTACACTTGTTTCAAGACTAGTACACTGATTGCTCATACGCGCAAATAGGGACGCAAACTTCGTATACCGGAAAAGGTGCCTTTCAGACTCACGAACGACCTAGTCGACGCACTGGGGATCAGCGGAGTAGAAGGGACATTCCGACAATGTGCTTCGCACACTCTGCGCGTGCTGCGCGATTCGTCAGATTTGATCCTGACTGTTCTCGAGGTATTCAAGCACGATCCCCTCTACGCCTGGGCAGGGGACATGGACAAGCTGCAGAGAGCCCAAGGGGGCGGTCTGGTCCTGGGGCATGATGCCAGCGTGAGGGAGAAGGCCGATAGAGTGCTGGGCAAGATACGAGGGAAATTGAGCACGGAGCTGTCGGTCGAGTATACCGTTAATATGCTCATTCAAGAAGCGCGCGATGTGGAGAGCTTGGCCAAGATCTATCATGGTGCGTCGGTCTGTCGTTTGGATCACTGCGAGTCACATGATTGGCCTGACTTGAAAGGGGTGTAATTCGCAGGCTGGGCCTCTTGGTTCTGAACAAGAGGACGAAGTGGATATGGTCGAGCAGAGCGGATGAGAGGAGATGTTGTATGATGTCACCAGCAGAGGTCCAGCACCACCATGCGCATTGCTATTATGTAGGGGACTACCCCGCTCAATCATGTTGTAAGCATCTATGAATCTCTTTATGTACTGTAATACATATGCATACTCGAGTACATCACTTCGCCTATTCTCTTATACTCGTACGCAGCTCTACGTGTCCACGGCGATTGGAGAAGCGGCAGCCGCTGCTCCGGCAACAGCGCTTTCTCTCGCGGCCTTCTTCTTGGCTTCGTACTCGTACCACAGCTCGTTGACGTCGTAGTTGCCTGTGTGCGGGTGGAGGGTGGAGAGGGTGGATGTGTCAGTATATGTGTGGCAGGAAGAGAAGTGAATGCAGGTATAAAAGCTCAGACTCACCGATGAACTCCCAACCCTCTTGTCTGACATGGTAGACATTACAGGTGTTACCCGAGAACGCATCTCGATGACCCGCGGCAATGATTGATCTCCGCCCCAGTTCCTGTGCTTCCTCATCTGTCAGATCCCAGTGGTAGCCCTACGGAAAGCGATCACATATGGCGAACGTCAGAATCTGGTCACCCGCGGAGTTTCAAGGGATACTGAATGGGGGATACACTTACCTGGTCCAAAACACCGTAGGCGAATGTACTACCTGATCCGACCGAGAACAAATCGCCGTTCAAGCGTTGTCCGTCGTCGTCAACATAGAAGATCCGGGGTCCGGTCTTATCCCAACCGCAGACCATCGTTCCCTGTCACATCGCACATTCACTGATTAGCATCCTGCTCCATTCGCTTGGTCTATTGGATGACATGTTGACACACCATGCTCAAGCCCATTCCCTTGTATTGATACACGATATTAGAGAGGATCTTCGATGCCGCAGCGACAGAGATGCGCTCCTTGTTCCTCAGCTCGTACAGGCGGCATTGCATACCGAGGTATGTCTCCCTATACGAGTTATGTGAGTCAGCCTCTTCTCTTGAGAGCTTAGTGCAGATCGAAGGTAGTGTAGGACGCGTTCGCGCAGACCGGTAGCTGTTGAAAGACTCGACTCACCAATATTGACAGTCTGCCGCACCGCCAGCCATTGTTCCAAGGAGGAACTTGTTGATCTCAATGACCTTCTTCACCGTTCCAGAGGCTATAATATAGCAGACAAAGTTAGCTCACTGACCATTTTGAGAACGTCGCAGAGCTGTACCCACCGATGTAGCTGCCCGCCGTAGCTCTCGAGTCGACAGCAACGATGATACCCCCCTTAAATCTGAAAGCCAAAGTCGTGGTACCGTGCGCTATCTTGATCTTCGCTTCGGGATTTGAGGACATGGAATCGGTGTGTGCGTCGAGGAATGCTGTGGGCTAACAGTGTATGCCGCGAGTCAGCTATCTCGTCTGAGCACGATTCTATCTATGTAGCTGATCATCGACTCACGTTGCTGACTCTGGGCACTTGCATGCCTTTGACGGCGCCGGTCATAGAGAGATTACCAAACCCGCCCATTGAGCCCCAAGCAGCCGCATCTCCAAATTCGTCCTCATCCTCATGAGCCGCGAGTCGAGCTTGTGGTGCCTCTGGCTGAAGCTGTGTTAGGACCGAGTTCATGTTCGCTAGTGCTAGTGTTCTATGTTAATGGAAGAGTGACCGATATCGATATACGCTGAATATCAACGATGATGATGCGAGTGAGGTGGACGCGCGTGCGGGGTGAACGAGGTAGTGACGTGGTATTCTGCACCAAGCTACCATTGATACTGAACGGAGATCCCCCACCAACTCCGTGATTTCATGCGCGTCTATGCCGTTTGTTATTGCGGGGTAACGACCAGCAGCGACAGTGACATGTCCAACTGCGCTCTTAGTACAGCTCGTTGCACTGAGCAACACACCATGTCACACTCATAAGTCAAAGCACCACCGACTCTGTCAGCACCCTGTCCTACGCTCGCTAGGTCGCGCGATCATTCAGTATGCCCATCTCAGCTGCGGAAGCCGAAGCATACGAGCTGCCGGAGCTAGAGGGCGAATCTTCAAAGCTGTATGACGAAGATGCCGACGACGTCCACGAGGACGCCCAATTACTGGAGCAGAGCAAGTTCGGCTTCGAGAACGCTGATGAGGCGCTCGATAGTGGGACGCGGCACGTACACGTGTCGATGGACGAAGAGGTCGTGGGGAAGGGGTCCAATATCGAGACTCTGATAGCGAGGGTGAGCTAATGTCATCCGCCTCTCTGAGCGTCGTCATTTGTATCAGCTCAACGCTTGTAATTCGATAGACCGTGCCATCCACAGACGATGCTTCACTGCCGACCTTGACGTTGCGAGTCATACTTCTCGGTTCAGGTTTCTGTATCTTGGGCGCATCTGCTTCCCAGGTATTCTACTTCAAGTCAAACGCGCCCTCCTTTTCATCCTATTTCGTCGTTTTGGCCACTTATCCTTTGGGACATCTACTGGCGAACGAACGGGTCGTTCCTCGAGGTAGACGGTTTTTGGGATGGGAATTGAATCCAGGACGGTTCAGTATCAAGGAGGCTATCCTTGTCAGGTCAGCTGTTTCAGCCTTCTCAAACCCGAAGACGATTAGCTGATTCGCGGATCGTACAGCGTCCTGTCGTCTTCCGGGGCGTCATCAGCCTACGCCGCGGACATCTTGGCCATCATGACTCTGTACTACGATACTCCCATGTCGGCTGTCCCGTCAATCCTCCTGCTTCTCACCACGCAATGTATCGGCTTCGGCTTAGCTGGTGAGCTCATGCATGACGGTACGTGGATGACAAAAGAGCTCACATCACTCGAAGGCATGCTGCAGAACCTCCTCGTCTCGCCACCAGCGATGTACTGGCCGTCGACGCTAGTCACCGTACAGCTATTCACGACATTGTACTCGACGACATCATCAAGCTTGTCCTCGTCGGCAAAGCTGCTGACGGCAAAACGATTACGGATATTCATGATCATCTTCCTCGTCACATTCATCTATCAATTCCTGCCCTTCTTGCTCTTCCCTACCTTGACGTCCGTATCTCTACTATGTCTCATTGACAATCGGTCTTGGTGGCTACGGACGTTGGGAAGCGCTTATTCTGGTTTGGGGATGTTCGACCTGTCCTTTGATTGGAGCAGTATAGGGAGTAGCGGACCGCTCTACACCCCATTCTGGGCCTTGGGCAACTACTTTGGCGGATTGATAGGGATGTTATGGATCGTGAGCTGCTTCATCTTCGAGCGTCCAAATGTGAGAGATCGACTAGCTCACTGGATACGTTCGTTGTAGATCATGCCTCTACTCTTGATCTTCAACTTCTGGGACGCGCGCAGCTTCCCCTCCTCAGTCTCTGCCGGGTTATACAATTCAACCTTCCAGAAATTCGACGTCACGTCTATACTCAAACCTGATCTATCTCTCGACGATGTTGCGTGGGAGAGGGCGCGGCCACTACTGCTCACCCCGTACTTGTGAGCTGGCACACCCATGTATAATAGCTCGGTCCAAGCTCACAGAGTACAACGTCTTCTTGTCGCTAGCGCTCTCTCTTATGGTCTATCGTTCGCTGCACTCTCTAGCGTGCTAGTGCACGTTTGGCTATGGCATCGCCAGGAAATCAAGGAAGGTCAGCTGAGACGAACATCACACGCCCTGTTTGCAAGCTGACACCCTTACATAGCTCTTTCGAACCGCCAAGCGCTCAACGATGTGCACAAGTGAGTCAACGGTCTCGCCCAATATTACTGCACGCTGATAAAACCTAGCAAGCTCATGCGTTCGTACCTGCCTGTCCCTTCATCGTGGTATATTGGCCTACTAGCAGTCAACTTTGGAGCAGCTGGTGAGATTATCCGATGTCCGATCGTGCGCGGCAAGAGCTGAGATGAATTGAATCAGTGATACTCGTCAAGACAACACCGCTGCAGATGCCCGTCTGGGCCCTAATTCTGTCTATGGCTATCGCAACTGTGAGACGCTTCATATCGCATCGTGCCTGTTGACCATACTGATGTAGGCCTGCATAGGTCTTCCTCGTTCCGTGAGCTACCATGTTCATGTTTTTGCGATCGTGTAGCTGACCATTCGACAGGGTTGGCATCATTACTGCCGTTAGCAATACCACAATAGGGCTGGTGAGTGTCCTCATCGGCATCGTTAGGACCTGTCGAACGCTTATGTTCTTCTTTACAGAACGTTCTGACCGAATTGTGCGTACATCAGGCGACCGGGGAGCTGGCGCGGAGATACTGATGTGGACCGTTGCGCATGTAGCGTTGCCGGCATACTGATGCCTGGGAAGCCTATTGGAAAGTAAGCGTTCGGTCTTGCGATCTGCGTTATACTGCTAATGTATCTGATCCACAGTGTCACGTTCAAATGCTATGGATGTGAGCTGTCTCGGAACCGCAAAATATCGATCAGCTCTGACACACAATGCAGACATGGCGATGTCCCAAGCTCTCGCGCTGACGGGAGATTTGAAGCTTGGGTGGTACACGTCGATCCCACCACGGGAGATGTTTGCGTGTCAGATTATTGGTACTGTGCTTGGAGCACTGGCAAATTGTGCGGCCCACCAAACGTGTCTTGCACCGTCGAGCTGATCATTGAGCTCTAGATGTGACCTTGGAGTCAGTCCTGGTCTCCAAGCGGCCCTACCTTGACGGCTCTACGGTGGATCCTACCGGACAGTGGACGGGTCGAGCGCCCGCTATATTCTACTCGGCCAGTATAATCTGGGGTGCAGTCGCGCCCGCTAGGTTCTTCAGTGGTGGTTACGAGGTGCTCTACCTCGGATTTCTGATAGGTGCGATCGTACCTGTCGCATGCTGGTGGGCGCATAAGCAATGGCCTGGGTGGAAGTTCAACAAGGTCAGCTAACACATTTTTTGCGAAGTAGAGTAGCTGACGTGGGTATCAGGTGGTATTCCCCATCATCTGCAGCGGAGCATCGATCGTGCCGCAATAGTCAGTATTGTCAATGATAATAATCACAATGCGTAACAGAGGCTGACTTGGGACGCAGCCCGACAAATATCATCCTGACCTCGCTGATGGTGGCTGTCCTCGCCAACGCATGGTTCGCCAAACGTCATCCGGGACTGCACGGATCATACATCTACGTGATCTCGTCTGCCCTCGACGCCGGTACATCAATCACGGCTTTGGTCATCTATCTCTTATTCGGCGGAGTGGTGTGGAACTGGCAGGGGCCTAGTTGGTGGGGCAACTCGCCTCTGGATTCAGAGCACTGCGTACCCGGCAGTTGAGATGTGTCTAGAAATCTAGAAGAGGGAAGTAGAAGTTGTGCAATCAAGTCTCAAGGTGCCAGTGTCGTAAAGTATATACCATGCATGCTCATATTCGTTGCTACTGCTACTGCTACAGTGGTTGTGCTAAGTGACACACATACAGTAACAGGCCAATATGGACGAAGTGGTCTCAGTAAAACGGCAATTGCTTGTCGCAAGCACACCTGCCATCCCTTCGCACCCAGAGAGCCGAATGATTCAAACAGTCGATGCAGTGCCGATGCTCAGTGTGGGACGAGGGAGCCTCGTCGCCAGTTGTTGGAGTGGCAGAAAGCGCATCGTCGCCAGTCGCTTGAGTGGCCGTGGGGGATGCTTCGCCAGCGGTTTCGTTGGCCGAGTAGGCAGCGTCGCCAGCAGTTTGAGTAGCCAAGGAAGCCGCGCTGTCGGACCGGGCGGCTACTGCTCAGGAGGTCATTCAATGCTTTCGAGGTGGGGAAGTAAGGAATACAGACAGACCGGAACTTACTATCCTGGCGATGGAGCGCTGAATACCCAACGTGGCACACACTTTGCCATTCTAGCGCAAGGAGTCTCAGCGCCGCTTTCAAACCCCAATTGGCGATCTGGCAAAGGTCGATGCTCGAGAGAACACGGGAATGATCTGCATTGACTACAGGACGAACTCACCATCGAACGTGGAGGTCGTAGTCGCGGCTGTTCCAATGACATTACGTTCGCGACGATCAACATAGCACGCATGTGTGCAGGAAGACTTGTCGAGCAAATGCACTTTCTCTATGATGCGTGATCCGGGATGGTCTATAGCTATGCAGCGGAGCTCAGCCGTGATGGTATCCGGGACATGTCCGTTGCCTCCGGGCAGGCACACAACCCGCGCAGCTTGCTCCGTTTACCAACCGCCCTAACAGAGAAACGGTATCACGTCAGCCACGAATGAATTTCAAGTGCAGCACGAGCTCTGCGATAGAGGCTCTTGCTTTTTCTGTGCCTTGTACTCACTTTTCCCAATCTGTTGGTTCTTGAGACTGTGACATTGTGGAGTGTAGCGTTATCAGTGGATGCAAATGAGTAAAGAGGTTGATGGCTACAGCGAGAACTAAGCGTTGTCACTAGGAGAGCGATACGGTGAAAGTCGAAGTGACGAAGTGATGAGAAGGGCAAGGGGAATAAAGCGGTTCATGACAAGCTTTTATAGCCTGAAAAGTGATATGTGATATGCCCTCTTTCGAACTCCGGCGGTCAAGGCTGGAGAAGGGATCGCTGATAGACGTTCTCAGAAAGGATGACTGCCACGGACAAGTCGTAATTGCCATCAACGTCAAGAAAACACCACTGCCCCGGCATGCTCTAGGCAGACGGGCAGCAGCCTGACCTCTACCATACTCGGATGGCTACTGAGGTTATTCCCTTTGGGTCCGATACTGGACATGACGAGTACAACAGCTCATGCGCTGTATTGTGCGCCGTCACATGTACATACACTGTACCAGAGCGCCACACTTTGTTCTCGCTGCCACTCTGCGTGCCTTTCCTCCCACCCTGAGCTTGGGGGAGCTATCAGCTCGCATAGACGTCCTCATGCGAGCTATCATAACGCTTCATATGCATGAATCAAGAGATGCGCAGGGAACGAGCGGCGACAGCGACTTTGTGGCTGCTCATGCATACGCTGTACCATTATGATATCGTCTTGCACGGAAAAGCTGTTTCGCTGTTTCGCTCGCTCGCTGTGTACGCAGGTCGGAAGGAATACTTTGTACTGTATGTGACGCGCCTAATTGAGTTACCCTGTTTCACAATGGACGGTGGTATACAAGCAAGCAAGCTACGTAGCATGTTGGCATGTCAACGGCTCTCGTCAAATACACCACCATACACTGAGCAAAAGCGATTCATAGCTGCAGTTCCTTGTATCACCACTTCGTCAACAGTATCGACCACTATCGCCTACAGCAGTCCGGCAGCCCGGTACCTCGGATAGCAGCATACGGATGTATGCTCGACGCGTGAGAGACTAGCTTGGTGCGCAATCGCTGTATCCCCTATTCTGCTCCGTCCGGCACCCGAGCACGTAGGCCGAAGTGCCAATCACCATTCGATATCGTTCTGTCCATTCCTCGCTTTTCATGTTCATAACGCCTCCTCCTCTCCTCGACAGCAATCACCGACCTTGACGCACCATCCACGCATCGCATCTCATGAGACATTAGTCAGACGGTAATCCAATCAAGACTCGACGACACCGGTCACGCGCTCGCGAGCGACAACTGCACCCTTTGTGAATCCTCCGGAATCCAGCGCCTGTCTACTCCATCCCACACCATGCCGTCAGAGGTATCTGATCAGGAGATCGAGCGAGAGCTCGCTACCCTTCGGTATGTCGTCATCACGCTTTCATCTCTTGTTGAATTTACGCAGCAGCTGATATATTATATGCCGCACATAGTAACCTGAGACGGCGCTCAGTCACCTCCTCTGGACCAGGCGCACTCCCTCTTGATCCCGACTTACCACCACCATCCCCCGAAGCATCCACTTCCTACTCCTCCAATGACGATATCACGCTCTCCACCCCAGATGGCTTGGACGGCGAGAGCGCAGGCTTGTTCTGGGTGCCCGCACACCTGCACCCCGAGCTTGCGCCGGGCGAGTTCCGCGCTTTCTTGAAATCCCACACGCATCCTGATCCCGCCAGCGCCGATGCTTCAGAAGCGGC
Organism: Cryptococcus sp. GC_Crypt_5; assembly: GCA_026538355.1. Classification (NCBI taxonomy): domain Eukaryota; kingdom Fungi; phylum Basidiomycota; class Tremellomycetes; order Tremellales; family Cryptococcaceae; genus Cryptococcus; species Cryptococcus sp. GC_Crypt_5. The sequence goes on from JALPBZ010000239.1 coordinate 20,960, forward strand.
CGAAGCGCCTGGCCTGAGCAGAAATTCTTCTTGGCTCTCGCGCAATTCTAGTCAACGAGGTTCAGAAGGACTGGGCAGGAAAAGGTCCATGCTCAGTAGGCAATACCAACCAAAGGCAGGCGATAACATTGAAGAAGAACGACCGCCATTACCATCCAAGAGACCAGTCAGCATCTATAGCGGGAGATCGGCGGAGAAAGGCTTGACCTTGCAAGATCTGCAGAAGTTGGAAGAAATAGTAGACGAGGCAGGAGAAGATGACCCGGCTACCATGCGGCAGATGCTGCGGAGAAGTCTCAGCACCAACATCGCACCAGGTTGTAAGTGACTTTCGTCCTGCAGTCCAATGAAAGCTGATTCTCCGCTTTCAGTCCTACACGATGACGTGCCCCAAGGCGATGATGGAGACTCGCCCATTGTACCTCCGCGACCCGGCTCCATTCTTCGTCGATCAGCACGCACCAAAATCCGAAAAGCAGGTCTGACCGGCGATGGCGGTGGACATCGGTTCGCTGCGACCCGTAAAGGGCGTATGACCGCTGCACCACACCGAGAAATCCCTGGGTTGGAAGATGATGATTATCCCGAAGGGTATCAGCATGGTGGCAGCGACGAATCTCACGAGCATGAGGACACATTCCACGACGCGCCACAACACCTTGAAGAGCGGAGAGGTAGCGACGCATCCACAGACGAGGCCAATATCTTTGATGCCTATGCGAGGGATTCTCGATCGAGCTCTGTCTCATCCAGGTCTCGTTCGCCGTCAGAATCCCCGAGTCCTGACTCTTCACCTCCAGGAAGGAAAATTTCCCTTCCGCCCATCGTGGCCAACGATGATGCGGACTGGTTTTCGGCTGAATCAGACAGGACTCCCACGCAGGAATCGGTCGGAGATCCGATGGGTGGTCTGCGAAGACCATCACCTGGCTCAGAGTTCTCCGAACGACCGAGTATTCCATTGCTTTCGAGCGGACCTACGCTGCAAGTCCCCCAAGATCCTCTCGGACGTCCAACACCACCTTCCACTCCTCAGCAAAGGCCGGGTGCTCCTCAGGGGCAGTATGACCTACTTCCCGGGATGGCTCCTCCTGTTCAACGTGCTGCAATACCTCCGGGCATCGCTTTACAACAACAGCAGCAGCAACATCAGCAACCACCAGTGCCGTCTATGCTTCCTGAAGCGATGGACCGTCCTGCTCTGACCCGCGTGGAGTCTGCCATGTCTTCCACAAGTTCGACGGGCGGTAAGGAAAAGGAAAAAGAGAAAGAGAAGAAGGGCGGGTTCTTCTCTAAAAAGGATAAGAAGGATAAGGACGGCAAATCGAAGAAGGACAAGGACCGCTTCCTCGGCTCGCTCTTCGGTGGCAACAAAAAGAAGCAGGAAGACATATCGTCCGTCGCCAGTTTCTCCGCCGTGGGCCCTGCTACCGCAGCGGCATTGCTGGGCAGTTCTAGGTCTGCGAAGGCTGCTGGTGCCCCTCCGTCGCCATCTCTGTCAGCTGGCTTTTCCAGTTTCGCCCGATATCCTATCCACGTCGAGCGGGCGGTCTATCGACTCAGTCACATCAAGTTGGCCAATGCTAGACGACCACTCTACGAGCAGGTCCTTATTTCCAACCTGATGTTCTGGTATCTGGGAGTGATCGGTCGCAATGTCACCGAGGAGAAGAAGGCGGGCTCCCCCAACCCGGAAGATAAGAAGGAGGAAACCAAAGTTGCAGTCAAAGGTACTCCGCCTCGACCAGCTGATTCAGGATCCGCAGGCAAGTTGTCGCCAGGCTCCCGGCCTCCTCTGGCGCCCATCGAGACATCTGTACCGCCGCAAGCGCCAACGCCGATGTCAGCCAGCCCCGCATCATCGTCTCCCGTGTCGCCCATCAGTGGAAAGAAAACCAGTTTGTCGAAGCCTGAACGAGCTAGAGATGGGAGGAACAACGAAGCACCCATGCGAGCGCCGCAGTATGGAATGCAAAATGCCCAAGTCGATCATGAGCTTCGAAGTGGACCGCCCATGCGACCAATGCAGCCTCAACAGCGTCCACCACCGCCGCAGGGCCCTCCACACCCTCAGCAGCAGCTGCACGGTGGAGTCCACCATCCCCAACACCAACAACACCCGCCACACCCTCATCAACAGCACGTCCGACCAAACGCGGCATCGCCATCAAAAGCACCGCCTCGCGCTCTTTCTCCACCAAGCAACAACGGACCTGTTCCTGCGCCTGGTCAAGGAAATCCATCATACCCCTTCGGTTCGCCTCAAGGCATCCGCGGTCCGCCCGGTGGTGTACCGCAATCTTCCTTTGGTCCGCCCCCAACAACTGCCCCCGGTCCAATACCCAATGGTGATGCGCGTCAAAGAACGATGTCAAATCCCATTCCACCCCCTGGGCCTAGTACAGCGGGGATGAGAAGGGTTGTCACGGATGGCCGAGTACCTCCCGATCTCGGTGGGGCTGTTGCCGGGGCATCGCCTGTGCGCCCCGTTCGACCTTCACACGCCGGCCCGCAACCGGGACAGATATTCCAGTATCCCGGTGGCCCTTCATCGCCCTTCCAGCAACGCCCCTCCCCTTCTCCACCTTCTCCGAGCGGTGGTCCTCAGCCCGGACAGCTGTTCAGTCTCGGTCAAGCTCAGCCTGGACAGATCTATCGTCCGCAACAACAGCCTCCGCAGCATTTCCAACAACAAGGTCAGCGTCCACTCCCACCTCCCGGCCAAGCTCAAGCGCCCAACGGGAATTGGGAACCCCCTCAACGCTTACCTCCAGGTGCTAGCCCAGCACCAGGCCAGCATTGGCAGCCCTCTGCGCAAGCTCGCCCACCCCCAGGTCAAGGCCAATACGATCCGCGAAGGGGACCGTTGCCTCAGCCAGGCCAACAGCAGACGCCTTACAGTCCCATGCAGGCGTTCTACTCTCCGTCTCAGGGGCCGGTGCAAGGTCAGGGGCAAGGCCAGAGACCGCCTGCTTCGACTCAACCGCAGCCAGGTCAGATATATGGCGGGTATCCCGCGACTAGCGGGTATGGGCATCACCGATAGATCATCAGTCAGTGCCTGTCACTAGAGGCGATGTATGGATCAGGATGTGTGAGGCATGAGGTGGATAGCGGATAGGATACGAGGAATGTTCGTTGGCATAGCACCGTATCACTTGTAGCATCATTGAAAGGACTTTTGTCATGCATCACTTAGTGTCGTTAACGAGAATGAAGCATAACAATGGTCAAAAGAGCTGTCACGTGATTGGCGTATGTGCCATTGTACGAGTGCTCACTTGTGGTCATTTCGCTTTCCAACTCTGCTTGAACGCTGCAATCTCTCATCTTCTCATTGTTTACATAGCACTACATAGCACAACGTCAATTGCATACGTCTGACATCCAATACAAGTCTCGCGGTCGTCGGATATTGGACTCAAGCACTTAATTGCTGGGACAATGGCTTCTTCAGCGCCGTTCACGGAGGGTGAGCCGCTTCTCTCCAGTGATCCACGAGAGGTTATCACTCTTACTGATGATAACGTCTATATGTTCTTGGGATTAGATGCGCTCAATCGATTCCGGATCACGCACTCGGACCGAGACATACGCCCCCTACTCCGTCGGATCCACCGATTCCCTCATCTCGCTACTGCTGCTGCTGCTTCAACCGCAAATAGCAAAGATGGTGCGCCGGTGGAAGAGCAACCACAAGGCAACGGAAGTGAGGTGGTGGACGTGGACGTGGGATTGGAGCGGGAGATGATTCAGCTTGAGATGATGAAGTGGAGAATGGGCATTGAGCGGGTCATAGCTTCAGTGGGAAACTTGGAGAGGCAGAAGGAGATCTATTATCGACGAGCAGAGGAGACTGGTCAGTCCTCTCATCATCAACATCGAATGAATGTCATGGGTAAAGGTCGATGAGCTGACGTACTCCGCGCGACAGTGCACCGCACGGAGAGTCTGAGAACCACCCTTGCGCAGGAAAAGGTCGATCTTGAGGCGAAGCGCAGATTGAGGGATCACCAGATCCAGTGCGATGAAGTGGCCAAGAAGATTCGCGCGAGGGGCAAGACCCGAGCAGAGCTGGACGAGTGAGTGCGCTTTCGCGTCCGCTCTTCGTACAATCTCCCACCCTAATTCTCGGAACGACGTATCTGTCAATGACCTTGGCAAGTCGAGGATCATGCTGATCTTGCACTTTCAGGCAAATCTCCGCCCTAGAGAGCTCGCTGGAAGAGCAGCGCGCATCGCACACTATCTACCTCTCGACCGTGCAATCCCGCCTCGACAAATTCGCGCAGATCACACGACTCATCGACGAATGCCGTAGTACCAAATTACCCATCGAGGCCAACGCTGCGCCTACCGCGACGGAGGTGCAGGAGGAAGTGGAGAAGATGGAGGTGGATCCACTTGGCGCTGGCTCGTCTTCCAACGGCGGTACAGGCAGCGGTGGTGGTGGGAAGCTTAGTGCTACTGCACAGCCGTTCCAGCCCACGACGGGCAATACTACCGGCTCCGCCTCTGGCTCCAGCACTGGCACCAACGCAAATACGAACACAAATACCAACGCCCGCGCAACC